>CM038793.1:56563014-56637529 GCA_021764765.1 Vicia sativa | reverse complement strand
CGGAATTGTGAGGAGGAAATTTTAGCCAATAACGGATTGCTAAGAAGGTGTGTGGAGAAGAGGCCAAAACATTCTTTGGCATTGTCACAATTCTCCTTGTGGGGGACACTATAATGGAATGCGGACGGCCACCAAAGTCCTACAATCGATTTTATTGGCCTCGCTATTCAAAGATGCGTATGCTCACGCTAAGTCATGTGACAAATGTCAAAGAAGTGGCGGATAGGAAAAGAGATGAAATGCCGTTGAACAATATGTTGGAAGTGGAGGTATTTGATTATTGGGGATTGATTTTGTCGGTCCTTTTCCATCTTTGTTTTCAAATGAATATATTCTTGAGCTGTGGATTACGTGGTCAAAGTGGTAGAGGCCATTGCTTCTAAGGCCGACGCCAAAATCATATCAAATTTTGAAAAGAAACATTTTTTCTCGCTTGGTGTGCCTAGGGTGCTCATTAGTGATGGTGGGTCGACTTTTGCAATGCATTGTTACAAAAACTTTGAAACAATTTGGTGTAAAACATAAGGTGACGAACCCTATCACCTCAAGCAAATGGCCAAGCCGAGGTGTCTAATAGAGAAATCAAAAAGATTTTGGAAAAATCGTTTAAAAAGGACAGCCCATGCTTTCACCTTTCACCAACCCATCACTTCACAGACCTTTTGGCTTGTAAAGGAAGCAAGAAACACATACCATCATTATCTTTCATCTTTGTAAATCTAGGGCAAGTTGAGGAAAAAAGCCATAGCTTTTCTCTTGATTTTTTCATGTTCATCATCTCTACCAACAATCTTGAGAGCAAGGCAACCATGGAAATGAGTAGCTAAGTTCCTTTGTGTCAAGATTAGAGGTAGTTGATCTTTATAGTATGTATTTCTTTTAATCCATTGGTGTATGAACATGGTTGATGATTAATATAGTTGAATATCTTTGTTCTTCATCTTTATGCTTTGAGTTTTGCTTGAAAAGAATATTTCAAAGTGACCTAGGATATTCATCCTCTCATAAACAAATGCTAGGAATAGATTGTGTGTTAGAGTTTACAAAATATTGAACTTAATGATTATCATGCTAATAGTTGTAGTGAGGAATCATGCAAGGATTAACATGATAACATCACAATCTTGGTGGAAATCTACAAGATTGAGAGGATATGTATTTGTAGAAATCATCTATTATGTTCATCACTTGATTAAAATGAATATGAATGAAACTAGATCAATGAAACTAATCTTGACATGCCTTCTTAACTTGAAAACAATCTCAAACTCTCTAATCCAAACTATAACTCTCTTTGAAAGAATTAATTTAGTTGTTGTTTGAAACTCATGGTTCTAGTAGAGTAGATAACAAACCCTTTGGTTACATCATCTTAAAACATACTTTTCTATTGAAAGACTATAACATGCACCAATCCCTGAGGAATCGATAATTAAAATACTTTGTTCACGGAAAAATCGTACAACAAAATGGCGCCATTGCCGGGGATTGGCGTTTGATGTTGTTAGTATAGCAATAGTTGTGTGTTTTAAGACTTTTTCTACTAATCTCTCTTTGTTTCTTTTGTGTGGCTAGACTTTTCGTGAATTAGTTTATGCGGGAAGTATTCCGCCGACCAACCCTTTTCGATCCCGAAATTGAAAGGACGGCTAGGAGACTTAATAGTAGTGCTAAAAGAAGAAAAAGACAAGCTAGGCAAAGGCAAGAAAGAGGAGAAAGAGGAGAAGCATCTACTTCTTCAACACCACCCGTGTTTGGAGAAGTCACCACTATGGAGGAGAATCAACCACCACCACCACTACCACCATCAATGTGTCAATAGCCCTCGCCATAATGCTCAATTTGCCCGACAAGCAAATGCAAGGGTCATGGAAATGAAAACGGGCTTGCTTCAACTCTATGCAAGTCCATTTCATGGCCACGACCATGAAGACCCTTACACTCACCTTACCAAGTTTTATGAGATCGCTGGAGCGACGGTGTCTGAAGACCAAGAAGAACAATATTTCCAAAGGCTTTTCCCTCATTCTCTAGTGGGAAGGCAAAAGATTGGTATCTTGATCAATTGCAAGAGACAATGACTAATTGGAATGTTTTGATGAAAAGTTTCGAACGCTTTTTCCTCAATCACGCTTCATGGAGGCTAAGACGGCTATCTCGGTATTTTCGCAAGGAGTAAACGAGCCTTTGAATCGGGCATGGAAAGATATAAGTCTATGCTCGAAGTGTCCGAGCCACGGTTTTGATGAGCTTACACAAATTCATATTTTCCAAATGGTCTCCAACCTCAACACAAATTGTTGTTGGATGCCACGGCGGAGGTTCTTTGATGGCAAAACACCGTATGAAGCAATCCAAATAATTGAGAAGATGGGTAGGAATGATCATCAAACTCAACATGATCAAGGGGTGTACAAGTGAAAACGGAGTTTTAGAAATTGGTTCGAGTCATGAAGCACTTGTAGCGCAAAACAAATTGTTTGCGAACAAGTTGAAGAATTGACAAAACAAATGGCTAAACTCCCTCAATAAATCATGGAGTTACAAGGAGCATCAAATAAGCAAGCTCACCAAATAGCTTGTTGTGAATTGTGCAAAGGAGATCATAAAGCGGGATGAGGAGGCGAATTATATGGCCAACCAAGGATATCAACAACGAGCTCCTTACCCTTATCAAAATCAAAACCAAGGTTACCAACAAAGGGTAACCAAGGTTATCAAGGAGGGTGGAGGCAAGATAACAATAACCAAGGAAGGCAAAATCCATATCAAACACAACAACAAAATCAAAGTCAACAACAAAACCAACCTCAAAGTCAAGTGAGATCTTCCAACATTCAAGACACTCTAGCTCAATTTATGCAAGCCTCAATGGCTAATCAAAAGAGCACGGAGGCATCTATCAAGAACTTGGAAACTCAAGTTGGACAACTAGCTAAGCAACTTTCCGAACAAAGTGCTTCGACATCATTTTCCCCAACTACGCAAACAAATCCTAAGGAGCATTGCAAAGCCATAACAACAAGAAGTGGTAGAGTTTGTGATGAGAAAAGGAAGGTAGTTGAAAGAAAAAAGAAAGTAGTGGAGAAGGATGAAGAAGAAATAGTGGAGGAAGAGGTAGTTGAAAAAGATGAAGAGGATGAAGTTGAAAAACATGATAATGTTGATGTGGAGGATGATTTAGTTGAAAATGAGGTGTTAGTTGAAAATGAAAAGGAAAATGGTGTAGTTGAAAAGGAGAAAGTAGAGGAGAAAAAGAAAAGAATGAAGAAGGGAAAAGAGAAGGAAGTAACTTATCCATTGAGAAGTTTACCATATCCTCACCTTCCTCTAAAAGGATGATGCAAAGCACTATGCTAGGTTTATGGATATTTTCAAGCAATTGCAAATAAATATTCCATTTACCGAAGCATTAGAGCAAATGCCCAAATATGCAAAATTCATGAAGGATATCTTGACGAAAAAGAAGAGGTATACGGATCAAGAAACCATAATGGTGGATGCTAGTTGTAGTGCAATAATTCAACGCACCATTCCGAAGAAAGAGAGTGATCCGGGGCGTGTAACTTTGCCTGTTACTATTGGGGATGTGTATGTCGGAAAAGGATTAATTGATTTGGGGTCAAGCATCAACTTGATTCCATTATCCATTGTGAAGAGATTGGGGGAGATTGAATTAAAGTCCACGAAAATGACATTACAATTAGCGGACAAGTCTATTACTAATCCACGGTAGCTTTAGATTTGTTGGTAAAAGTGGACAAATTCTTTTTTCCGGTGGACTTTGTAGTCATAGACATGGAGGAAGATATGGATGCACCTTTAATTCTTGGAAGACCGTTCATGAAGACGGCAAGGATGATGATTGATATAGATGATGGCCTAATGAAGGTGAGAGTACAAGATGAAGAGATTTGCTTTAATCTTTTGAAGCAATGAAGCATCCATGGATAAGAAAGATTGTTTTAAGATTGACGTTATTGAGGAAGCAACACAAGAAGTGAATGATGATGATGATAGTCGAGATATTGAGGAGTGTTTGGAAGGAGTGGAGATTTCAAAGGAAATGCACCCTTGGGAGGAAGAAGAGGAAAGTTTGAAGAAAGATCTAAAAGATGACGACCAAAACTTGAGTTGAAAGAGCTACCGTCTCATTTAAAGTATGTGTTTCTTGAGGAGGGAGGTAAAAAGCCCGTGATCATTAGCAATACATTGTCGGAGAATGAGGAGGAAAGCTTAATTGAAGTTTTGAAATCGAACAAAAATTCGATTGGTTGGGTCTTAGCCGATTTGAAAGGCATAAGCCCGCCTATTGTATGCACAACATTATGATGGAGGATGAGTACAAACCGGTAGCCCAACCTCACGGCGATTGAATCCGTGATGAAGGAGGTAGTTCGCAAAGAAGTAGTGAAGATGCTTGAGCGGGGATGATTTACCCGATTTCGGATAATGCGATGGGTGAGCCGGTTCATGTGGTTCCTAAGAAAGGAGGATTGACGGATGTATTTAATGATAAGGATGAGCTAGTGCAAACAAGAAAAGTGACGGGTGGAGAATGTGTATTGATTATCGTAGGCTTAACAGCGATGAGAAAAGATCATTTTCCTCTTCCGCTCATGGACCAAATGTTAGAAAGGCTTGGGACAACAATACTATTGTTTCTTGGATGGTTATTCGGGATATAATCAAATATCGGTGAATCCAAAATATCATGAGAAAGGCGTTCACATGTCCATTTGGAATTTTCGCAGTATATGCCTTTCGGCTTATGCAATCGCAACATTCCAAAGGTGCATGCAAGCTATATTCGCCGATTTGATTGAGAAAACAATTGAAGTATTTATGGATGACTTTTCCGTTTTGGAGCTTCAATTGATTTATGTTTGAAAATTTGGACACCGTCTTGAAGAGGTGTGTAAACCAACTTGGTCTTGAATTGGGAGAAATGCAACTTTATGGTGACCGAGGAATTGTCCTTGGCCACAAGATATCTTCAAGAGGAATTGAGGTTGACAAAGCAAAATTGATGTTATCAAGACGCTTCCCCACCTACCAATGTCAAAGGCATTCGAGCTTTTGGGTCATGCGGGATTCTATCGAAGATTCATCAAGGACTTCTCCAAAATAGCCAAACCTTTGAGCAACCTGCTCAACAAAGATAAGTCTTTCTTGTTTGATAATGATTGTTTGTTAGCTTTTGAAAAATTAAAGGAGAATTTGATAAATGCACCCATAATCACCGCGCCTAATTGGAAACTTGATTTTGAACTAATGTGTGACGCTAGTGATTATGCGGTAGGAGCCGTATTAGGCCAAAGGAAGAACAAAATCTTCCATGCTATACATTATGCGAGCAAAGTTTTGAATGATGCTCAAATAAACTATGCAACAACTGAAAAAGAGTTGCTCGCAATTGTATATGCATTGGAAAAGTTTCGTCCTTACCTAATTGGTTCCAAGGTTGTAGTTTTCACGGATCATTCGGCGATAAAATATCTGCTTACCAAACCGGACTCTAAACAAAGGCTAATCCGATGGATTCTTCTTTTGCAAGAATTCGATTTAGAGGTCCGTGATAAAAAAGGTTCGGAAAATTTGGTAGCGGATCATTTGTCTCGCTTAGTGAACGTAAAAATTACGGACAAGGAAAAAGAGGTGAAGGAGGAATTCCCGGATGAGAAGTTATTTGCAATCCAAGAGCGACCGTGGTTTGCCGACATGGAATTAGAGGAGGAAATTTTAGTGTCTAAGTATTATGTGGGATGAACCTTACATTTTAGGTTGAGTAGTGATGGATTGCTAAGAAGGTGTGTGAGCGATGAAGAGGCCAAAACATTCTTTGGCATTGTCACAATTCCTTGTGGGGACACTATAATGGAATGCGGACGCCACCAAAGTCCTACAATCGGATTTTATTGGCCTTCGCTATTCAAAGATGCGTATGCTCACGCTAAGTCATGTGACAAATGTCAAAGAAGTGGCGGATAGGAAAAGAGATGAAATGCCGTTGAACAATATGTTGGAAGTGGAGGTATTTGATTGTTGGGGATTGATTTTGTCGGTCCTTTTCCATCTTTGTTTTCAAATGAATATATTCTTGTAGCTGTGGATTACGTGTCAAAGTGGGTAGAGGCCATTGCCGCTAAGGCCGACGCCAAAGCTTATCAAATTTTTGAAAAGAAACATTTTTCTCGTTTTGGTGTGCCTAGGGTGCTCATTAGTGATGGTGGGTCGACTTTTGCAATGCATTGTTACAAAAACTTTTGAAACAATTTGGTGTAAAACATAAGGTGACGACCCCTATCACCCTCAAGCAAATGGCCAAGCCGAGGTGTCTAATAGAAATCAAAAGATTTTGGAAAAAGCTTTCGAAAAAGGACAGCCCATGCTTTCACCTTTGGAGCCACCAACCCATCACTTCACAGACCTTTTTGGCTTGTAAAGGAAGCAAGAAAACACATACCATCATTATCTTTCATCTTTGTAAATCTAGGGCAAGTTGAGGAAAAAAAAGCCATAGCTTTTCTCTTGATTTTTCTCATGTTCATCATCTCTACCAACAATCTTGAGAGCAAGGCAACCATGGAAATGAGTAGCTAAGTTCCTTTGTGTCAAGATTAGAGGTAGTTGATCTTTATAGTATGTATTTCTTTTAATCCATTGGTGTATGAACATGGTTGATGATTAATATAGTTGAATATCTTTGTTCTTCATCTTTATGCTTTGAGTTTTGCTTGGAAAAGAATATTTCAAAGTGACCTAGGATATTCATCCTCTCATAAACAAATGCTAGGAATAGATTTGTGTGTTAGAGTTTACAAAATATTGAACTTAATGATTATCATGCTAATAGTTGTAGTGAGGAATCATGCAAGGATTAACATGATAACATTCACAATCTTGGTGGGAAATCTACAAGATTGAGAGGATATGTATTTGTAGAAATCATCTATTATGTTCATCACTTGATTAAAATGAATATGAATGAAACTAGATCAATGAAACTAATCTTGACATGCCTTCTTAACTTGAAAACAATCTCAAACTCTCTCTAATCCAAACTATAACTCTCTTTGAAAGAATTAATTTAGTTGTTGTTTGGAAACTCATGGTTCTAGTAGAGTAGATAACAAACCCTTTGGTTACATCATCTTAAAACATACTTTTCTATTGAAAGACTATAACATGCACCAATCCCTGTGGAATCGATAATTAAAATACTATGTTCACGGAATAATCCTACAACACACACAAAGAAATAAACAACCCAATGCCTTGGAGTAAACCCCAAGGACTTTAGACAAAGTAACAACAGAACCACAGAGTTTCTGAGCTAAGGTCAAGGTCCTAATCCTAAGTCCAAGATCACATCTCCAAGCATAGGAATAGTAGCCAAGTCCAAGTCAACAATTTATTTATGGTTTTGATCCTTTATCAATCATTCAAACAAGAAACAAGATAAAAGGTCCAAATGGATGCTAAAATTAAAGTAAAGCAATAAAGAAGCACAAAAGATAAAGTTGGAAGTTAAATGTTAGTAAGTAGTGTCTAGTTGAGCCTATGTCAAAGGTTATGAGGGCTCATCAAAATATTGATAGAATCAAAACCTCTACACGATGAATCGACAATTTTATTGGCTATAGCTCAAAATTTAATCATCCTTAGGATTGCAAGTTCAAGTCTTGGGCCACGAAGAATCAATCACATAAGTAAAGAAAAGAAGACAATCTGGTTCGCAGTGATTTGAGCCTTGAGTCTGGGTCGAAGGTTATGAGGAATCACTAGAATATTGATAGAATAAAAACCTCTACACAATGAATCAACAATTTTATCGTCCGTAGCTCAACACTTAATCATACTTGGACAATTTCAAGCATAAAGCTTAGAACCATTTTCCGATTTGAGGGAGAAAAATGTAGATCTATGTTAAGCAATCACCAAGTCACTTATATAGAAGTCACCCTACAAAATGGCCAGCCAATAGCAATCTTTGTACAATACATGTTAGAGAAATGATATGTAAATCATCCTCCGACAACACGTAGCACAAGTCAGGATCAAGAATGGGATAAGATGAAGAGGGAGGGGAACAATTCACAAAATCACCAATGCATCAGATGAATCCATTAGGTCTAACTTCATCAAAATCAATCAACCATCTTGGTGGATTTGGTCTTAAGACCTATCAACACCCGAGTTCCATTAATGTTGATGAAATTTATGTTCCAAAATGAATCCGTACATCACCAAGTCAGAAACATATTAAATAAAAAATTAAAAGAAATATATAAAAGATTTTGAAATCGGATATTTAATTAGAGTTTTATTGATGAAATATATAATCGTATCCATACATCAAAATAAAAATCCAAGAAAATCATCCAAAGTCAACGAAAGGTCAAAAAGTGCTGACAAAATATTTTAGACTTTTTTAAGATCAAAAATCTATTTTTAATAATAAAAGAAAATAGTAAAATAAATCAAAATTGAAAAAAAAAATAGTAATGTCAGAAATAAAAATAAAATAAGGTCACCAATATTTGTCAAGAGACCATTGGATCCTTCCATAATATTTTTAGAATTTAAAAAGTCCAAAAAGTGTTTTAAAACAGTTAAACAATTCAAATAAAAGAGAAAAATCATTAAAAACACCAAATCTGAAAATAAAATTATGAAAAAAATAAAAAGCAGAAAGTGAATATTTGAAAATATTTTTGTGCATTTTTTCATAATTTGAGCCAGAAATAAATTTTTGAAGTTTAAAACAATTAAAATAAAAATCAGAAAATAAAATAATATAACAAAAAAAATCTGAACCATTTGATCAATGTCAAAACGCGTTAGTAAGCAGGTCTGATGGATCTCATGCGTTGTGCATGTTATGGACCTTTTTTTATTTTCACACCGAATCAACTATAGAAACAAAATGAAATGGAAAAAGTACATTGTTAGATCAAGTCATGTATGCATAGTATGCACATTTGACATTCCGGATTAAAGCCTCACGGTGCTATGGCGGAGCTAAGCCATAAAAGATTCAAAATCCAGGGACCAATCAAATTATTTCACTTGTCTCAATGCGATTGGTCCAAGGGAGAAAATATTTTTCAAAAACACAAAGCCATTGTGGACTCTTCCGATGACCTTCACTGGAGCAAACTAAAAATGGTTTCAAATGCCCATTAAACCGGTATCATTCGAAGCGTCTCACTGAGACGAACTCAACCATGGCCTCGTGAAATATACAATGCTTAATTTACAAAAAAAACACGATAAATAGCGAGCACTGAGTTTTGAAATTACGTGAACAATTCTTAATGAAAATGAAAACTATAAGAAGTGTGAGGTTCAGAGAGATGAGGAGAGTAGATTAGGAACTTGTTTGAGGAAAAATGAATGAATAATCTACTTGAACAAAGTATGAGAAATTTGCTATGAAAATGGACTTAGCTAGAACGATTTAGGACACCTCATCGCATTATTCTTGTTCTGTTAGCTTCAGTGGAGTACAAGGAATCTTATAGAATAATCAATTTGGAACTGGAAGCCGTCTTACTTAGAATTCGAAATTTCAGATAAGTGAGGTACGGAGGAAGTTTGGCAGAGGTTTTCTGGCTCTCTAAGCTTGTTTAAATGTTGAGGGGATGACCCTTATTTATAGTTGAGGCGAGTGGTGATGAGAATTGGAAGAAATAATGAGGTTTCATGAGAAATCGTGTGAAGTCGTGAGCACGAGTGGAGTGTGACTCCATTTGCATCAAAAATCAGCTAAAACGTGTGTTTCAATCCTCTAATCGTGCTTAGAAAGTTGGTTAAAAAAAGCTTAGATCACAAACACACACAAATTTGGTGATTAGAGGCCACATTATCAAAATCAAACTCTGATTTTTGAGCAAAACTTTAGTTTCAAGGTACCATCTTTGCAACCATGGTGCAAGCAATTCAAGAGGCTTTATGGGATGATTCTTGAAGCATTTGAAAGATATCATGTCCAAATTTACAATGTTCCAAGAAATATGGCATTTGGTTGCTTGAGCACAAAGATGTATCCATTTGAAATCATGAAAATCAAATTGATTTTGACACTTAGAAAAATTTCTAAGTGTTGAACTTCAAAAATGACCTATAATCATATGCATCCAAACATGATCTTCCATTCAAAATTTGCTTGTGATCAACAAAGATGGCATGAAGTAGACTTCTCAAATGGAGTTGTGGAAAAAAAAAACCCAAAAAAATCCAAAAATTGAGAGAGTTATGATCTTGTGAAGTTGATGAAAATCCATTAAATGACCTATAATCGTTTGAACTCTCAAGGTGTCTTCCAACTATTTTAAAGCTTTACACCATAAATAGAGCTAAAGTTCACGTCCTTAAGATTATTTTGAAAAGTCAATGAACTCAAGATGATCAAGTTTTGATCCTTTGAAGATGATGATAAAAAATGGAGAAATGCACAAAAGACCTATAATCTTTTGAACCAATTAATAATTTTCCCAGAATTTTCAAGTCTTTCCAATGGAACTAAGTTGTACTATACATACTTATATTCATTGTGAAAAAATAATTAGCTCAAGGAGATAAAAAAATGACCAAATTATGATCTTTTGAAGTTACACAAGAGAGATAGATGGCCATTCTATAGGACTTGTAATCTTTGGACCCTCAAAGCATCTTTCAATCAAATAATATCCTTAAACCAATGAAGAGACTTGTTAAAGACCCTTTTAAGAGTATCATGACTTTGAAATAAATAAAAAATCACAAAAGGAAAATAAGATATGGTCCTTAGAAATCAAAAACCCTAGCTCAAAGAGCTTCAATCATGACTTGGAAACTCTTTCAACTTTTTATGATTTTATTGCACAATTGAGTCTTGTCACACGAGGAAAAAAGTTTTATATGATAATAAGAATCCATAGTACAAATAATTACTCCAAAATGTTGAGAATTGAGGAAGTTATGCACTTGTGACCAAAGAATCAAGGACTTGTCCAAATTAGGTCAACACACTTGAATAAACTTTGCATCTTTTGAACTTCTTTTGCAAGATAAAACATGATGAACTCATTATACCTCTCAATGATGGTATCTTGAGGCATACCACTTGATGAAGCTTATATCTCCATGAAACTTATTGAAGAAGGCATGAAAATAAACACTTGAACTTATGAGCGTTCTTGAGGAATACTCTTGTGTCATCACCTACAACTCAATATCCAAAGAGATAATGGTGCATATATCTTGATGTTATCTAAATGTTAATCAACAAAAAATGTACATGTATAAAATATACACAAATAAGGTGTTTGGTGATCCTCATACAAGCAAAATTAAGGATAAGAGAAAGAACTAACATTAGTTTGTGATATTGGTACAATGTGATGGTATGAGATGATGAAGGATCTTAGGGAAATTGGGGTATAACAGGAGACATTAGCCAACAAGAGTAATAAGTTCGACGACCAAGTTGACAAGAAGCGTGAGTCGAAGATGGCGAAACATTGATCGACGGACAAGCCAAAGCGCCAAAAAAGATGTTTTGAATTTTGAATTGGTTCGTTGGGCCAGAAATAGGGGAAATTGTAAGATTAATATACAATTTCTCTTACAAGATTAATCATTGTATAATGAAACTAGATAATATACAATTTCTCTTACAAGATCAATCGCACCGATAAACAATGTCCACTGTAAGATTAAACAAAGATTAGATGGAAAGTTTCTACACAACGTCAAAAAACGAAAAATTATAATAGATGAAGTTAGGATGAAAATATTACTTATGACTAGTATTATATGGTAAAAAGATTAAAAAATTTATATTCTGGCCACAAATAAAGCGAGTACATATGCAATGATATCATCTAGTTTTGTTACGATTAACCTAAGTTACCACAAATATTTTTGTTTTAATTTTTTAGAATAAAAAAGGGACACCTTAAATAGTCAAAAAACGATAAAAAGTACTCGACACTAAATTAACCAAAAAAAAGGAAATTAACACAGTAAAATAAACTACAAGTCACAAAGGTTAATGAAAAAAATAACTTAAATGGTCAAAATCGAAATAAAATGAGAATAAAAATATCAGATTGAACAAACGCTAACAATTAAAAAGGAGATTGCAAAGTGTACTGAGAAAATAAAGCGAGCATACCGATATCATCTACGTAGCAAATTCATAAAGCAGTCGAAGGTAAAATCTTAAAATATTTTTCCGCTAATTTTTTACACAATATCAAATTGCTTTTAACGATTTGTCTGTAAAATTGAAATATCTATATTATCGACAAGTAAAAAAATTGGTGCAATGCAAGAAGCAGGTAAATAGATGAAAATGCATGAAATGAGATGACAATTATTTTTAAACTATAACATGATGCAAATGTTGATTTAAATTGACTTTTGATCAACTTGAATACGACTAATATTGCAAATGCAACGACTAAATTATCCTGGGCGAAATTGAGGTACAACACTCTTTTGTGATTACAGGTTGACAATCTTAGAGTTTACAATAAAAAGGAAGAACAAGGGTTTAAGAGCGCAATCGTGGATTTTGGCTATTCTCAAGGAAAACCTTAGAAAGACAAGAGTTTTGGAAACCTTTGGAGTTATCTAGGAGAATTGGGAATGAAAAACAATTATTTATACCTTTGGTTTTGGTTATTCATATATTGGAGGTTGAAGAGGTTGGGAAACACTTGGGTAGAAAATAAGATTAATTTTGTGTGCGCCTCCAGTGTTGTTCTTGGGAGTTTGAAGGTAAAATCTATTTTCTTGTAACTCATCTGTAATATCATGTAACAAATTTCTTAGTATAGTGAATTGGAGAACTGATATCTTCGTAGAACTAGGTAAACAAACCTTCTATTTTAGCTTTAATTTGTTATATTATTTGTTTGCGAATTATTATTGCAAATTATTATTGTTGTAGACCATTAATTTTGGGTTGCTACTATTCTTTACTTCACTAAGTGATATTGAATTTTACCGTAATTCATAACAAGATTCACAACACATAACAAACTAGTATTACTCGAAAGCTAATTATCACTTCTGAAACAATCATCTCAAAAACTTTTGTTTCTAACAAACAAAACTTCTAGATATAATTTACTTACGATAGAGTTTGTGACATTTGAATTATTTATCTTTTTAAAAATAGATTTCATCCATTCAATTATTTCAAAATAATAATAAGATAAAAATAAAAAAAATTTCTGTTTATCTTTTTTCTTTGGAGATTATCAGTGTTTCTCCCCCATAATACTCTTCTCTTTTTTAAATAAAAAAACATATATAAATGAGATATAATTGAATTAAAATATTTGAGTTTTTCTTCGCATAGAAAGAGAATCTAATACCCTTCACACACACAGTCGCACTTTACTACTATGTTACAATAGAGAGAGCAGCAAAAGATAAAGAAAGCTGACAAGTTTACATATGCATTCACCAAATAAATAAAAAGTTACACATGGTTAAAGAAGCTAAGTTTTCTTTATCATTCGATCCCAATCCCTATAAATGAAGATGATATCACATGGTAATGAGTATGGACTATACTTCCAATACATAAAATTCATTTTAATATACATATTTTCTCTGAAATATATTAAATTACATCGATATGCTCTCTAATTTTTACAGTATCAGTGTTACCTTTCTTTCAAATTACTTTTACTTAAAGAAATATTTAATGACAATTAAAAATTCAAAGGTATAAATAATCTTTATCTTAGATTTTTTAGTCGTTGATAAAAGTTTTATTCATATAAAATTTTAGAAGATATCATTGTATATTTTAAAAATAAAAAGAACGTGTCGGTGTTATTTTAATAATGTGATCCTGATCCATAATTCAAAGGTATGCTTTTACTAGCTTATGCACTTATGCATATAAAGTGCACTTATACATATAAAGTGCACATTAGGAAGAATTATAAAATATGAAAATGTTAGTTAATTTTGGAAACTCTAATTAATTTTCTGACGTGATTCTTACCTGTCAAGTTTCCCATACTTTGCTTTGTGGGTGTCATTTGATCTAATTAAGGAAGATGGCAAATACAGAATTTAATGAAAGCCACTACAAGTGTAGACACGTTGTTAAAAGTTGTCAGAACTAAGAAGCATGTTTTATTTCACAGCTTTCATATTCTACGAGGTTTGACTCAAGCACTAAACCGAATGTGCGGCCTAGTGTTTCCACCGCTTTCTTCATTTGCATTTCGCCCTAAATTGTAGACTAAATAATGTTTTTATTCTTGTATATGATTGGAATAGGTTCAACATAAACAAAATTACATTATGAGGTTCGTAAAAGTAGTATATACAGGTAGTTCTTGACAACAAAAATTATAAAAAATTTAGAGTTTAATATTTACCCCCTGCAATATAAGCGAGTTTTGATTTACCCTTTTAAAAATATTTTTTAATTACCTCTATAATTTTGGGACCCCTTAAGCGTGTAAAAATCAGGGTGGTAAATCAAAATATATATTTTCAGGGTAATTTTTACACCTAGGGGGCAAAAGACTTAGAATTTTAACATTTTAAGGGGGTTCTATGAAGGAGTCTACATAACATAAGGGGGGTATTGAAAAAATAACTTTACCAGGGGGTAATCCTAAACTCGCTAACATTCTGAGGTAAAGTGTATTTAACCCAAAATTTATAATTGATACATCATCCAAACATTTAAAATAACAAATTTTATTTTATATTTATTAGATAATTGATATATCTCGTGTATAATAATAAATAAATATATTATTTATTTAATCAATCTTAAAAAAGAAATGGTTACATTTAAATATTCGGAGTTTCGGAGGGTGTATTAATTACGTAGTTAAAACTATAGGATGTCAAAATAGGTTTGGTCCGTTAAGTATGTCCGTTTTACTCGCATTTGGTGTAGATCAAGAATTCTGGTTTTCATCATTTAATGTGATCACTCCACCCGATTTTTTCGTGAGTTTTACTGACCACGATTATTAACAATAAAATTTTACATTTTTAGACTAAAAATGTGTAGTATCTGCGAGTTTTTCTTGCCTTACACTCATTTTTTTGCGAAACAGACTTATATTTTAGGCTCTTATCCTCAACTATGACCTCTTCATCACATTTTATTTTTTTACAGACTTTCGTGGAGTGAGTTTAAGCGAGACAAAAATGTATGTTTATCGCCTTTAATTAAACCTAGATAATGTATACTGAATAATGAAGTTACTAGTGTTTTTATGAGAAAATATTTAAGTCATATCATTAATAATCTACGGTTGAATATATGTTGATATATCAATAAAATCATGAAATTTAACTAGTCAAAGATGAGTTCACTCATGTCTAAATATGAACATAGCTTATTTTCTAGTAACAAATTTCACACAAGAGTTGTTAAATTAAAGAGATAATAAATGTGCACACTCATTGATTGGGCCGGGCGTTGAGAGGTCTAAGAAAAAATTTAATATAAATTATTTTTAAAATAATATTTAAATAAGATGTAAATCATGTGTGAACAAGTTAATTGGATTCGAACACATGTGAACAAGTTAATTGTCATGATGTTTCGCCACCAAATCATTGATCTTTGTATATTATTTCATGAAACGTTTATGTTTTATATAATGTTAAGGACTTTTATCCAGCATTAGAGGTCTATTTTAAAGGTCTAAAAATTTGATACTTAAGGTAATAGCCTCACTTGTCTTGGGCTTGGGTCGGCCCTGCTCATTGATAATAGTATTATAAATTGAAGAGTTTAGTTGCTAACGATTCACAATATTAACTCACTCATAGAGTTTAGTTCAAAATCCACTCCATTAAGGTTGAGTTTATGTACCTATTTAATGGCTTATAAAGGCCTAAAGCCAACTTCCATATCAACGTCGCTAATAGAAGAAAACAATTTGGTTGAAGCTACTGAAAATTTCACATTCGCATCTCTGACACAAGCACTTATCCATAACTTGTTATGGATAGTTGAGAGTGATGTGTCAACATTGCATTTGAGACGTGCAATTATAGATTTTACCCAATTGATATGCATAGGTCTTTGAGCTTTGTTAGTATTGGTCAATTGCATATGTTGAGCATTTATTCATACCAATAATAAGTAAGAGACTTTATTAGTCTTGGTTCTTTAAGAATCGTTACTTCCCAAAGGGTTCTATAGAGGACAGTACTCATGGTTATACACTCAGGTATGCATGGAGAAATGTCTTAAGTGAAAGAGAGTTAGTGTAGAAGGGTTCAAGATGGAGGATTGGCTCTAGTGAGAAAGTGTTGTGGCAATGGACAAATGGATTCTAGGAAATGTGGGTTTTAAGTTTGGTGAGTCGAGGAGAGTCTTTGATGAAAACTTGAAGGTGAGTGATTTAATGGACGAAGACTTTAGGTTGTTGTTATACCCCAAAATTTGCCCTCCTATCTCTCAAGGATATTCCACATATCCATGCTCAAGGATTTCACAAGCATTGACCAGACAAATCCTCTCCTAAGCAATCAACCCAAACTAGGGTTTTGCCATTTTCAAATCAAGGGTGGCCTCTAACACTTCAAATGGTCATCATGCCTCACCATATACTTCAAAGAATCTCCATGTCAAATTTCAAGCTTTACAAGTCAAGTTTCCTCAGACAATTGCTCAGATGTTTGAAAATCAGTTGTATTGGACAAAAAGTCAAATGTGGTCAACATATAGTCAAACTTCATAGTTTTTGGTCAACATCAATATTTTGAAGTGATATTCATCATTTGATCAAGGTTTGATCATGATTCATCAAGAAAAGTCAAGAATTGACCAAAAGTCAAAGTTTCTAAATTGGGCTTTCTTAGACAAAAGTCAAGAGAACTTTGATCATGCATAACTTTCACATACTTTATCAGATATTTTTCCACCACAACTCATTTTAAAGAGAATTCAATTCTCAACAACTTCATGTCTCACAAGCTTGGGTAGAAAATGCTTCATTTGGAAGTTATGAGTCAAAACATTATAGGTCATTTTAAAAGTCAACAAAAAGTCATCTTTTTGCAAAGAAGTGTTCATAGGCATGAAAACTCCAATGAAGATGAAGCCAAAAAGGCTGTTTAGGAGACATCTTGAGCTTTCTAAAAAGTCCAAGAACACCCAAAAATGTTAAAAATTGAGCAAGATACACCTTGTCTAAGTTGAGCATTTTTGAGGAGGTGCACAAAGAGAAATACTTGACAAAACCATAATTTTTGCAAATGGGCCTAACTTTTCTTGGTTCAAACATGTTCCTTAGCTGAACTGGAACCTCAAGCCCAAGGCCACGAATTTATCTTTTATTTATTTATTTTGGATTTTAATCATTTAAAACCAATTTAATTAAAATAAAAGATAGAAAATCAAAAATTAATTGCAAGATGGATTTTCTCTCATCCTTGAGGTCCAACCAAGCCATTTAATCTGATTATTTCGAAATAATCATGATTGGTAATGAGATTTGATTGAAATTGGCTTAAAAGCGAAATATTTGATTTGATTCCAAATCAAATAATTTCTCATGAGTGGCTTGATTCTTTCTTACAATTCTTGACATAATTCACTCTATTATAAATACGTGATGTTACTACATGCACAAGAGGCAATTTCGGCCTCAAGAACCCTATTCCAAGCTTCACAAAATTGTGCATTGCAAGCTACTAGCAGCAGGTTTCAGCCAATTCAAAGCATTCTAAGGATTCCAACACATTCACGGAGGTCCTCAGATCGATCTAGATACTCACAAGCTAGTCAAACATCCAGAATCAAGAAATCACGATTTCGGTTTGCACATTCTAACTCAAAATCGATTTCTAATTTTCATGCATATTTAACATGTTTTGATTGTTTGTTTGTATTTAGAATGAAGTTTCGAAGCTTTCTGCATAGGTTAATTGAAGTTTAGACACAGGGATCATAACTTGCCATTGTTAGGGTTCATAAGCTCCAATTGGGGTTTTCTGAAATAGGAAAATTGGACGAAACCAATGATTCCAGCATGTCCAGGGGATCAAACCAAGTTGATCCATGTCCCCATAACAAATTTATGTTGCATATTTTTGGATTTTGAATTTTACAGGTGTTATAGCTACGAGCAGAAACCGTAGCTAAAGGTTCAAAAATTTGAATGAGGAAGATGACTCCTGCGCGCGTTTTCTGATTTGATGTTTCCCAGAAATCCATTTCCTTTGTATTCTTTTTGTGTCATATTGCTAACAGATGGTCCGGATGGCAAAGCGTAGCGTTTGTTCAAAGGACATGGGTTCGAACCTTGTCCTTTTTACTTAAAATTTTTTTAAAAAAATTTTAGGTTTTCCAGAAGACATGCCCGGAAGCTCCAGCTTCTGGCCTCCATTTGCAGCATGCTACGCCCCAGAAGCTCTAGCTTTTGGGCGTATCTCCCCCAGAAAGCCCCAGAAGTGCATACATTTGGGTGCGTCCGAAAAGCGAAATTCCGATTCGGGCACCTCATGAGGATCCCCGAGTGCTCACTTCTGGGCACGGTCAACAAGAGGCTCCCCATAAGCCCTAGCTTCTGGGAGAGTTCAATCCAGAAGTGTTCTGACTTTCCTCTCTAACATTATTTCTTTTTTTTTTTAATATATTTTTCCATTTAATTTTATCTCTTTTCAAATAATTTTCTAATGCATCAAAAAATCACCTAAAAAATATTTTCTTTTTGCATTTAGGTCAGAAAAATACTTATTTAATTTTTGACATACAAATTAATATTTTTGCATGGATATTTTAATTAATTGTTAATTAACCATAAAATTGACTTTTTAATTATTTTTCCTTACTAAAACCAATCCAAAAAATTCCCAAAAAATTGTTTTATCATCTAATTAGGATTAATAACCCTGAGACTTTTTCCTAACTCAAAAATCCTTTTTACTAACACATTTTCTCTTATGGGAATTTCTTTTCTTTTCTTATTATTATGTATCTGCTTCCAGGTTGTAATAGTTAGGATTAATTTTCTTGCACTTCTTTTTCCAATATTATGTAACTGCTCATGGGATGTAATAGTTTAATTAGGATTTACTTTCCGCACTCCTATATTATGTAACTGCCCCAAAGCCATGTAATAGCGTAGGATTTACTTTCCACACTTTACCTTCCGCAATTTACTTTCTGCACCCATATGAACTACTAGTAACTAGGCGTGTATGGCAACATAAAATGAACGTAGATCACTTCTAATTGCAAGATAAAATATCTGAACTTGACACACCCTCTTCACACACGCACCCCCTAGAGTATTCTCTCTCGTTGCCTTTCGAATAAATGGTCAAGTCCCTCGAACGTAGAGGTATCTTAGCACAGTTGCCTACAAACATATCATCATAGTCCCTTTGATACAAAGATCATAGTCCCTCGATGTTGCCTACGAATACATGATCTAGTCCCTCGATTGTTGCCTCCGAAAAGTAATGATCGTCCCTACGAATGTGCTAGGATACTCTTACAAGTTGCCTTCTATGGACATCGATGTCCCTTGAATGTCCCTACATCCACGAATGGGGTTACCTTCCAACTAATGGTATGGATAGCACTATTCTAAAGGAAAGTAAAATAACACAGAAACGACCGTTCTGAGTAGGTAATAAGACTTCTAGTTACTTGCTCAATCAAAATACTTTTCACACCTCACACTTTTACAAAGTTAAAACACTTTTCAAACGAAACATTTCGAACACTTCGTATACATTCCGCGTGAATCATTACGAAGTCAAAGCGAAATGCCTTTTCAAAACATTTTTTCAAATACACACACAGAAAGCAAATTGTTAAAGTGAGCTAAAGCAAATAAGAGCCCATAGATAACTACGGATGGAAAGGGTGCTAATACCTTCCCTTTTCATAACCTTCTCCCTTACTCGGAATCTATCAAAGGTTTTTCCTGTTCTTTTCACCTTTCCTTTATTGGATAAAAGAAAAGTCGGTGGCGACTCTTGCTATCCGCAACATTTGCAATCAAATGCAAAACAATCCAAAGTCAGTTCTCCCACCGTGTTACAGAACTGGCGACTCTGCTGGGGATAATAAAGAGAGTTTACCTTAGGGTCGTAGATCACTTTACTGCTTTCTGTTTGACTTGTATGCTTTATCTTAAGGGTTGTTTGGGCATTATAGTTATGGGGGATCCTACACCCGGATCCAGGTTTCCTTAGATAAGTAGCAATAAATCGTCGCGACCGTTAGGCGTATACCGAAATGGTCAACATGATGGCTACGTTAGTACGACACTTTGGATGTCCCGATGCTCCTCATGTCTAGTTGAGGAAAGTATTTGGCGTCTGCGTGGTGTCATCAGCACTAACTCAACTTCTAGAACCCTAATTGACCCATCTTGGCCATTAGATGGTAGTGAGATGGCCGACTTTGGTGTAGACTAAGGTTGGTTGATACTCGATGCTACGCTCATTAAGATTCGACTTTCGGGATGTTTCGGTCGACCACTTGGTAGTCGTATTGAAATAAAGCCTACGAGAAAGATCAATGATATAAGATTCCTAGAACCTGGTTACTATTATAGGACAGGATGAACCCACTCAAACTTTGATAGGGTAGACACCTATACCCATGCAAGCCTTAAACCTAGGGCTATTGTGTGAATTGTTTGTGCTTGCTATTTGCTTAAACATGACATCATAACATCATAACATTACATATCATTTGTAACTATTTCAAGGACCTAGGGATTTATATTTGCTTTGTTTTGTAGGGAATTATGGCTTCTAGAAAGACTACCCGAATCAACTTCATGGGTATACCTTCTCAACTCAAGGAATTGGTTTCAGAAATTCTCGATCATGCTCAGTTCATCAAAAGACATGGTTATCTGCTTGATTTGGTTATCTCTGGTTTCGAAGAAGATAAGATGCACGTTTATTCAGTTCTTGATCCGAAATATCATTGCTACGTTCCCAGTTATCGGTTGGTTCCTACCTTAGAAGAGTTCTCTAAGCTACTTAGGGTACCTATTCTTGACCAGATACCATTCACGGTTTAGAAAAGGCTCCTAAATACGAAGACATCGCATCAACATTACATCTAAAGCGACCGGACATTGAAGCCAATTGGGAAACAAGAAGCGGAGTTAAGGGTTTGCTTGCTAAGTTTCGATAAAGCTCGAGAATTTCTAAAAGCTATGAGTTTCCATGCATTCGAAGACATTGTGGCCTTGCTAATCTATGGCTTGGTGCTATTTCCTAATCTGATTAGTTCATAGACATGAGCGCCATCAAGATATTCCTTACTCGTAATCCATGCCTACCTTCTTTGGGAGACATCCGCATTCTCTCCACGCTCGTACTATCAAGCGACAAGGAACTCTCATGTGTTGCATACCATTACTTCCGGTGGTTTATTTTGCACCTTCCTCAATCAGTAATGAAGAACAAGCAAAGGTTGAAGTGGTCTCAAAGGCTGATGTCACTCTCTCATTCAGATATCCGTTGGTGTCTTTTCTCTCAAAAGGACTTCACATTCATTGAGAGTTGTAGAGAATTCCTAATGTACCACTCCTTGGCATAAGGGGAGGTATCACTTACAACCCTTCTCTAGCTCTACGCCAGTTTGGTTATGCTCGAAGAGATGGTCCTCATGATATGCTTCTCCAAGATATTGTGTTTGACTACAACCACGATCTCCAGAACTACCGTCGAAGATTTGTGCACGCTTGGGGCATGGTAAAAAGGCGATACCAAGACTTTGGGACACCAAAACTCCATTCCTTTGGAACCTTACCTCAAATGGGTGCGAGCTCGAGCTCAAAACCTCATGATGACATTAACGCTTGTTCTACCAGTGGTCATGGAACCTGTTGCTATAGGTGACGAACCCTATACCATTTTCCATCCCGACATGCCTATTGATTTCAAAGACTTGAAGAGATCCTAGATTCAACTAAAAGAAGAAAGGGATACATTCGAAGCTCAATGTTATGCAAGTGAGAAGAAGGTATTAGAGTTGACAAAGCTAATTCACGAGGAACGAAACATCAACACCTACTTCAACACCAAGAGGAAGCGCCCATGGGCGACTTAGAGCTTTAGGAATTTGTTCTTTTATTTTCCAAACTATCTTTTGTACTTAAAAAGAAAAAGAAAAAAGAGAAAAACTAATCAAAGTTTGTTCATGCTTGTTTAACAAATTTAAATTCCTAAAGGTCCTTGAAAACATTGCATTGCATTGCATAAACATCGCATATCATGGCATGACATTTCATCACAGGTGCATTGAAGATTGGTTTTCTCATTTTCTCGCTATTTACTTTAGCAGAAATGGCTCTTGAATAGACTGTCAAAGACCTCCAGGCTCAGAATGCTCAGTTCCAGGAAATGTTCACCAGCTTGGTCCAAGGCCAGAAAGACTTGAAGAAGCTCATCACCAGAAAGAAGAAAGTCATCGGTGTCCTCAACATGGGAAGATGTCATAAGGGCGGACATCGGGTGGTCGATCGATATAGCTCGGGCAGGGCGGTGAAACTAATGGAAGTGCCAAGAACAAGGAAGCCAACATGATTAAAGCAGAGAAGAAGACTATGAGAGCAGCGGTATTCTCTTGGGGATGACAAATACAAACAACTTGAAGACCGCTTTGAATCTTGTGGAAAATCTGAAAATGCGGGCTGAATTTTGTGATTTGAGTCTTGTTCTGGTGTGGTGATTCCCATAAGTTCAAGGTTCCTACTTTTGCCAAGTATGATGGAATCTCTTGTGCGAAGCTGCATTTGAAGTCTTATGTTCAGAAGATCCATCCTCACCCTGATGACAGGAAGCTATGGATCCATTACTTCCAAGAGAGTTTATCCGGAGCTCGGTTGGAGTGGTATTTTCACTAGAGTACCCACATCCACTCTGGAATGACTTAGCAGATGCTTTCTAAGCGATACCGATACAATCTTGAATTGGCACCCACTCGCATGCAACTACTGAGCATGTCTATGGGTCGTGATGAGAAGTTCAAAGAATATGCTCATAAGTGGAGATCTAGCAGAGTACAACCACCCTTGTCCAATAGGGAGTTGGTTGATATGTTTATGGGAACAGCGGGGCCCATTTTCAATCATCGATTGGAAACTCTTGACCGAGTTCACCGATATTGAGGAGAACGCATTGAAGTTGGAATCAAGAGAAGAAAGATACGGTAGATTCATCCTCGAATCTGTGAAGAGATCTTTTGGTAAGAAAGAAGCCAATCTGTGTATGGTTAGAAAAGTCGTGCCAAAGCGATCGTAGTCAATCGTGAGGCAGTTGTGATCTCAACCCACACCAGTAACCTCGGTGAAACAACGCGTAACGAGCGCCACGAAGACAATTCGAAGATCAACATGCCATTGTCGTAAGCATTGGAACACGTGTTGAAAGCAGAGCTGATTACTTTGAGGGATCCTCGTCAACACATCAACACTTCCTCTCCAAAATACAATCCTAATGCCAAGTGTGCATACCACTGTAATAGCCCAGGGCACGACACTAACAACTGTTGGGCTCTAAAGAACAAGATTCAAGACATGATCGAAGCCAAATAAAATGAGTTTGATCCTCCTGCTGAAACTCGAATGTGATCAACGCACCAATGCCTAACCACGACAAAAGTTCCAATGCTATTGACAAGAACTCTTATGTTTTGATGTGAACAACTGTTGTTCCTCTTATGGTATTAAAGGAATCTGCTGCAAGCCGGTGTCAATCCAGGATGCCTGGAGAACTGTCGTTGGTGCCCTTTAACACTTGATAGATGTGCTTGGTTAAGAAGATGTATTCAATGCATGATGGATAATCGAAGTGATATTTACGAAACCTTCACTGTGGAGAATATTTGTGAAGGCATGTCTAAGAATCTGAAGATCGAAGATGTGAGCGAAGCCCTACCAGAAGCCTGGGATACCTTGGGGCAGCCAAGTGGAAAGTTTGATTACATGGTGAAGTATACCGTTCCTGAAAGTTACAAGATTCTTATTGAAGATGTCAAGGCAACCGGATGGGAGGCGATTTCCGGAAGACTATCTTGATGTTAATACGATAAGGGTCTCCTCTGCCGATACTGTGCCTAGAGTGGCACCTCTCATCATTACTTCTCCCAGACCAGTTCCATACTCCTCTGACAAAGCTATACCGTGGAACTATGGAGCTGAAGTTTACTATCATGGTGTCAAGCAAGACCCGTTAACCATTAAAGACATCTCAACCGAAGCTTCTGATCCTGACATTGATAACATCACCGGATCAAGCAAAGTGGCCAGAACCGGAAGAGTATTTTCTCCAGAGATCTCTCCTCCAAAAGACACTGCGACTCCAGCTCGCATTCCAGATATCGAACCAATTCCTGAAGCTAAAGGGAAAGAACTAGTGACTCATCCTGCTCAGACAGAAGTACCAAAGGAAGTTACTCAAGACACCTCCAAACAAGAAATGGAGGAAATTCTAAATATCATCAAGAAGAGTGATTACAATGTTGTGGAACAGTTGGAACAAACTCCGTCCAAGATCTCCATGCTAGCTCTGCTATTGTGCTCTGAGGCTCATGCTAAGGCCTTAGTGAAGTTTCTGAAGAATGCTCACATACCACAAGACACCACTACTGATCAGTTTGAAGTTTGTATTGCTAGCCTGGCTGCCAACAACGGTCTAGGCTTCTCTGATGCTGATTTGACTTCTGCCAGAAGGAAACACAACAAAGCCTTGCACATCTCTGTTGAATGCAAGGGCATTACATTGTCTCATGTCTTGGTAGATACCGGTTCTGATCTGAATATCCTACCAAAGAGTGCTTTCGACCGACTTGATGTTGAAGGATTGGTCTTGAAGCCCAGCGACATAATTGTGAGAGCTTTTGATGATTCTAAACAAACAGTACTTGGAGAGCTCATTCTACCAGTTAAAGTCGGTTCCCAGACTTTCGACTCCACTTTCTTTGTCATGGACATCCGTCCAGCTTACTCTTGCCTACTTGGACGCCCTTGGATACATGGGGCAGACGTTGTTACCTTTACCTTGCATCAGAAGCTGAAGTACCCAGTAAAGGGGAATATTGTTACAGTATGTGGTGAGGAGGAATACATGGTAAGCCATCTGCAGTCATTCCGATACCTTGAAATGGAAGGTGAATTCTTCGAAACTCCCTGTCAAGCTTTCAAAATAGTTCCAAAAGTCATGCCTGTTGACTCTCTAGTCGCTCCTGAAGTAACACAAATTCCGCCTAGGATGGCCTCGCTGAAGGATGCTCAAGTTGTAGTTGAAGAAGGAAGTCGTACTGTTTAGGGTCAGCTCCCTGATCTTCCTTTCAAATCTGACAAGACTAGTTTAGGCTTCACCATCAAAGGTCAGAAGATGATACGCCGCGAACGTGCCAGCAAACTTCCCTTCCACATCAGTGAGAATGGAGTTCATGCTATAGAAGACGACGATATTAACTTTGACATCAGCAATTGGATCTTCCCAACTCCCGACAGCGGACCCAACAACTGGAAGACCGAAGATGTCATACCAACATCCTTTAGACAAGAGTAATTGCTTTTGTTTTCTGTTATGCTTTTCGTTTTCTACACTTTGAACAATAAATTTAAAAGCCTAATGCCTTGCCCGGGGCATCACGGCTCGTTTATGAGGGTTATTATCTGTCATTTGCATATTTTCATTCAATAAAATCATTGGACTTTTGCATTTAAATACTGCTTTCTTTCTTTTACTTTACTACCCCTTCAAAAGCTATGTGTTCTTACACACACCCACGTGATACACTGCATTTTCACACCGAATCTCGTTTATAACAACTTTGCTATTGCTAAATATGACTTCAATAATCCGATCTACCAAGCCAAAGACGAAGGTGAGGAAAATTATGAAGTGCCAGGAGAACTTGCCTGCTACAACAGGAAGAGCGGGTTATCTGACCATACGAAGAGCCAATCGAGGTTGTGAATCTAGGTACTGACGAAAACAGAAAAGAAATTAAGATATGAGCAGGTCTTGGGAACAGTGTCAAAGAAAGATTATTTCAGATGCTACGAGACTATATCGAGGTTTTTGCTTGGTCATACGAAGACATGCCAGGTCTAAACATTGACATTGTGGTGCACCGATTACCGACAAAAGAAGGTTTTCTCCCTGTGAAGCAGAAGGTTCGTCGTATGCGTCCTGAGATGTCTGAGGAAATCAAAGCTGAAGTCATGAAGCAGTTCAACGCCGGGTTCTTAGTTGTTACCTCTTATCCACAGTGGGTTGCAAACGTAGTAAGCATACCTAAGAAGGATGGCAAAGTACGAATGTGTGTGGATTATAGAGATTTGAACAGAGCGAGTCCGAAAGACGATTTCCCACTGCCTCATATTGATGTTCTAGTCGACAACACTGCTCAACATAAGGTTTTCTCTTTCATGGATGGTTTCTCTGGTTACAATCAGATCAAGATGGCTCCTGAATACATGGAGAAGATTACTTTCGTTACACAATGGGGCACATTCTGCTACAAGGTCATGTCGTTCGGTCTGAAGAACGCTGGCGCCACTTATCAACGTGCCATGGTGGAATTATTTCATGACATGATTCATCATGAGATAGAGGTCTACGTCGACAACATGATAGCTCGATCACAGGCTAAAGAGGAACATCTCGATCATTTGCAGAAACTATTTGATAGACTGAAGAAGTACAGACTAAGACTTAATCCCAACAAGTGCACCTTTGGAGTCAAATCTGGTAAGTTCCTAGGATTCGTAGTCAGTGGTAAAGGTATTGAAGTTGACCGCGCCAAGGTTAAAGCCATCCAAGAAATGCCAGCTCCCCGCACCGAGAGAGAAGTTAGAGGTTTCTTGGGTCGATTAAACTAAATTGCCAGGTTCATTGCACATCTAACTGCTACTTGTGAGCCAATCTTCAAGTTACTGAAGAAAGATCAAGTAGTGGAATGGAGCAGCGATTGCAGTTGCCTTTGACAAAATCAAGGAGTATCTGCAGAATCCTCCTATCCTGATGCCGCCCGCCAAAGGAAGACCTCTTATCATGTACTTGATAGTACTAGAGAACTCAATGGGGTGTGTGTTGGGGCAACATGACGAGTCTTGTCGAAAAGAGTATGCAATATACTACCTTAGCAAAAAGTTTACCGATTGTGAAACAAGATACTCACAGCTCGAGAAAACTTGCAGCGCTTTGGCTTGGGCTGCTTGCCAACTAAGACAATATATGTTGACTCACACTACCTTGTTGATCTCCAAGATGGATCCGATAAAATACATATTCGAGAAACCCGCTCTCTTCGGAAGAATAACAAGATGGCAAATGATCTTGTCTGAATATGACATCTAGTATACTACTCAGAAGGCGATCAAAGGAAGTGTAGTAGCCGATCATTTGGCTCATCAAGCCGTGAGCGACTATCGATCTATGCGATTCGAGTTTCAGACGAAGATGTTCTACTAGTCCGATTGCGAAGAACCGGGCCCGGAAGAATGACTGAACAAGGATCCGATGGACGATGGTCTTTGATGGAGCCTCAAACGCACAACAATGGCATTGGCGCCATCATTACATCTCCTACAGGCGGACACACGCCTTTCACCGGAAGAATATATTTCAGTTGCACTAACAACATGGCCGAATATGAAGTGTGCATCATGGGTATTAAAGCTGCTATTGATTTACGAATCAAATTCTTGCAACTGTATGGATACTCAACCTTAGTGATCAGTCAGATTAAAGGCGAGTGGGATACGAAACATCCGAATCTCATTCCATATCGAGAGCATGTGTTAAGTTTGATCCCCTACTTCGAAGAAATCACTTTCGATCATATTCCACGAGAAGAGAATCATTTGGCAGACGCATTAGCTACTATGTCATCTATGTTCAAGGTTAAATGGGACAACGAAGCTCCCCAAATCATCATCGAGAAGTTTGACAAACCAGCATACTGTTGTGAACTTGATACAGAAGAGAAACCTTGGTTCTACGAAGTGAAGAGGTATCTCGAGTCTCAGGAATATCCTGCAGGGGCATCTATTAATGACAAGAAGTTCTTAAGAATATTTGCATCCAAATTCTTTCTCAGCAACGACATCTTATACAAGCGCAATCACGACTTGTGCTTACTCCACTGTGTAGATCCAAAAGCTGCGACGGATCATGGAAGAATTACACGAAGGCACATTTGGTACCCACTCCAGTGGACATACAATGGCTAAGAAGATTCTGAGAACGGGTTACTATTGGTCCACCATGGAAGCTGATTGTCACCGCTACGCTCGGTCTTGTCACAAATGCCAGATATATGCAGACAAAGTGCACGTACCTCTAGTACCGCTGAATATTCTGACCGCTCCTTGGCCTTTCGCAATGTGGGGCATTGACATGATCGGAGAAATAAAGCCCACCGCTTCCAACGGACATCGTTTCATCCTTGTGACAATTGACTATTTTACCAAATGGGTAGAAGTAGCCTCGTCCGCATTTGTTACCAAGAATGTTGTGGCTCGACTCATCAAGCATAATCTTATCTATCGGTACGACACTCTCGAAAGGATTATCACAGATAACGGTACCAACCTCAACAACAAAACGATCACCGAGCTCTGCACGCATTTCAAGATCAAGCATCACAACTCTTCTCCATATCGGCCTAAAATGAATGGCGCAGTGGAAGCTGCCAACAAAAATATCAAGAAGATCATACAGAAGATGATAGTGACTTACAAGGATTGGCATGAGATGTTGCCATTTGCTCTTCATGGTTATCGCACTATAGTACGAACCTCTACAGGGGAAACCCCCTTCTCTCTCGTATACGGTATGAAAGCAGTCCTACCAATCGAGGTTCAGATACCCTCAACCAAAGTCCTCTAGGACACAGAGTTAGGTGAAGGCAGATGGATCCGGACTCACCTCGATCGGATCAACGATTGACGACTCGCATCCATACGCCATGGGCGATTTACGAGCGAATGATCAGAGCATTCAACAAGAAAGTCAAACACCGAGTCTACAAAGTCGGTGATCTAGTAGTCAAGCGCATCATTCTTCCACAAGGTGATCCCAGGAGAAAATGGACTCCCAACTACGAGGGATCATTTGTAGTCAAAATAGTATTTTCCGCGCGAAGTTATGATACTTAGCACCATGGATGGAGAATACTTCCCACACCCTGTGAACACAGACATAGTCAAAAAATACTACGCATGAACGAGACCCGCTAGGTCGACCGGCCTAGGAAAAAATAAGGGCATCCTGGCGAACCAAAAGGGTTCGGGCAAAAGTTAAGGATATATACACAAAATTATGTACACCCGGCAAGTCGAAAACCTGCAAAGGCGGCTTGGGCAAAAAGGTATCGGTGGCTGAAAACCGAGAAAGGCGGTCTAGGCAAAAATTAGGGATTTAAGCGTACGACTATGTCTCGTCCAGATCACTTACCTACAGACTAATATTAGCATTCAAGATTCCAATGGCGAAAATCAATTCACTTACTTTCTACTGACAGCAAGGAGATGATATAGTTGAAATATATGAGCACTAGCATTGTTGAAACTCAACGAGATTATTTCCGCATAGCTTTTACTTTTATTCGTCTCTTGTATACAAACTGCTTGGCCATACGCCACCTTTCAAAATTAATACAAATTCTTTCTTTTACAATGTTAATTGTTTTTGCATAAAAGTCCAATGATTGCTTTGAATAATTATATGCATTTGACAATAAACATCTATTCACAAACATACGAAAAGCGAACGAACAAAGGTAATTACTGCAAGTTCTAGGAATTGAGATGATGATTAAGGTCACCAATGCATTCCATGAGTTACCTTCATGAGAAGTATAATCCCCACAGCCCTCGCTCTCCTTGCCAAAGAAAACCTTCTCCGAGAGTACCAATCTCTTCTTACTAAGTGTTCCACCTCTTCAAGCTTCATCACGTTAGTCCCCGAGCAGTGACCTTAATCAAGCTTCACCTCGTTACATCAGTCTCCGAGCAGTAACAGTTTATCTCGTATAGATAGAGATATTTACCCCGTGAATGTCTTTCGGCGATTATCACCCCCATGACAATATCCGGACTCGGCGGGTCGAGATAGTGCATCGAAGGAAACCTACGTCTCTCCCCAATCAGAGGTCCCAACAAGTTTCAAATTCATCACCTCAAAAGATTTTTCAACTTTACGCTCCCTTCAACGCCGCCGCATTACGTCAATCTCCAAGCGGTATTCGGATACTCGCCAGCAAGATCTACACACAAGACCCCTAACGGAGCACCTCCCAGTTGGTATTCTTTCCAACTGCATTAATATCTAGGCTCGAAACTTGGTCAGATAGTGCATCAGAGGAATCAAAAGCATCTCTTTCCTCTCCAAGCTAGGATTTTCAACAACTTCATCCCCAAGCAGAAGTCAGAAATCCCTGGCAGAACGTCCTCATCTTCTTCAAGATGGATATGTTTTGAAATATCACAACATCTACACTCATACATTATTCATAAGAATCATGACATGTGCATATATCACTCACGAACATTGTCATATGCTGGCATGCATCATAATCTGCATAGGACTAACTATATCCTGTCAAGATTTTATTTTCCCAGCAGGTAAAAGGATATGTTCCAAACAGAAGGTCCAAGATTAATACCCGAAACAAGACGGGGAATCCAATCGGAAAGACCGTACAAATCTTTTCAAATAGAAGGTCAAAGGTTAATACCGAAATAAGGCGGGAACCCAATATAATTATCTTGACAACGGTCAAAGATTAATACCCGAAACAAGACGGGGAACCCAATCTGAAAGACCATACAAGTTGTCTTCCGGCAACAAGCATTGGATCAACACCCGAAGCAAGACGAGAAAGCTATCCACATTCCGCCAAATACCTACCTCAGAATAGCCAGCACAAAGGTTTATTCTGACTCTCTCTTATTATCCACAATAACTACAGAGTCAAGCATATGACTCAGTTGCCCCAGATGACATCTTTAAGCCCATCCCCGACTATTTGTCGACATCTCTCCACCTTCAGAATGCTGCATATTTGGTTAAAAACCAATACAAACCAATAACTTCATTCAAAGACGAGCGTGAAGTCTAACGTACGACTCAACATCAACCGTTCCCGGATGGCATCTTAAACCCATCTCCGTGCTTTCTTCTATTTTCAAAATATCTACAGATGGCATCTTAAGTCCATCTCCGATGTTTCTCCTATTCAAATGACGTTCGCGAGTCTAGCATACGACTTGCTCTCTAGCTCAGCTTCTCCAAATGGCATCTGTAAGCCCATTCTAGTGCATCATCAATCAACAACGAGTGCAAATTTTTAGGTGTACTCGAGTGTTCAATCATCTTCTCTGTTAAGTCATGAAGGCAAGCATGCCAATCTAACCCTTCGGTACAAGAAGATTGAGCAGGGGCAACTGTTATACCCCAAAATTTTCCCTCCTGTCTCTCAAGGATATTCCACTTATCCATGCTCAAGGATTTCACAAGGATTGACCAGACAAATCCTCTCCTAAGCAATCAACCCAAACTAGGGTTTTGCCATTTTCAAATCAAGGGTGGCCTCTAACACTTCAAATGGTCATCATGCCTCACCATATGCTTCAAAGAATCTCCATGTCAAATTTCAAGCTTTACAAGTCAAGTTTCCCCAGACAATTGCTCAGATGTTTGAAAATCAACTGTATTGGACAAAAAGTCAACTATGGTCAACATACAGTCAAACTCCATAGTTTTTGGTCAACATCAATATTTTGAAGTGATATTCATCATTTGATCAAGGGTTGATCATTATTCATCAAGAAAAGTTAAGAATTGACCAAAAGTCAAAGTTTCTAAATTGGGCTTTCTTAGAGAAAAAGCGAACTTTGACCAGGCATAACTTTCACATACTTTATCAGAAATTTTTCCACCATAACTCATTTTAAATAGAATTCAATTATCTAAAACTTCATGTCTCACAAGCATGGGTAGAAAATGCTTCATTTGGAAGTTATGGGTCAGAAAATTACAGGTCATTTTAAAAGTCAACAAAAAGTCATCTTTTTGCAAAGAAGTGTTCATGAGCATGAAAACTCCAATGAAGATGAAACCAAAAAGGCTGTTTAGGAGACATCTTTAGATTTCTAAAAAGTCCAAGAACACCTAAAATTGTTAAAAATTGAGCAAGATACACCTTGTCTAAGTTGAGCATTTTTGAGGAGGTGCAAAAATAGAAATACTTGACAAAACCATTTTTTTTGCAAATGGGCCTAACTTTTCTTGGTTGAAACATGTTCCTTAGATGAATTGGAACCTCCAAGCCCAAGACCACGAATTTATCTTTTATTTTTTATTTATTTTGGATTTTTAATCATTTAAAACCAATTTAATTAAAATAAAAGATAGAAAATCAAAAATTAATTGCAAGATGGATTTTCTCTCATCCTTGAGGTCCAAGCAAGCCATTTAATCGATTATTTGAAATAATCATGATTGGTAATGAATTTGATTGAAATTGGCTTTAAAAGGAAATATTATGTTTGATTCCAAATCAAATAATTTCTCATTGATTGACTTGATTCTTTCTTACAATTCTTGACCTAATTCACTCTATTATAAATACATGATGTTACTACATGCACAAGAGACAAATTTATGGCCTCAAGAACCCTATTCCAAGCTTCACAAAACCGTGCATTGCAAGCTATTAGCATCCAAGTTTCCAGCCCAATTCAAAGCATTCTAAGGATTCCAACACATTCCTGGAGGTCCTTTGAATCGATCTAGATACTTAGAAGCCAGCGAAACATCGAGAATCAAGAAATCACGATTTCGGTTTGCACAATCTTACTCAAAACCGATTTCTGATTTTCATGCATATTTAACATGTTTTGATTGTTTCTTTGTGTTTAGAATGAAGTTTCAAAGCTTTCTGCATAGGTTAATTGAAGTTTAGACACAGGGATCATAACTTGCCATTGTTAGGGTTCATAAGCTCTAATTGGGGTTTTCTGAAATAGGAAAAATTGGACGAAACCAATGATTCCGGCATGTTCAGGGGATCAAACCAAGTTGATCCATGTCCCCATAACAAATTTATGTTGCATATTTTTGGATTTTGAATTTTATAGGTGTTATAGCTACGAGCAAAAGCCGTAGCTAAAGGTTCAAAAATTTGAATGAGGAAGATGACTCCTGCACGCGTTTTATGATTTGATGTTTCCCAGCAATCCATTCCCTTTATATTCTTTTGTGTCATATTGCTAACGGATGGTCCACACAACTCGGATGGCAAGGCGGTAGCGTTTGTTCAAAAGGACATCGGTTCGAACCTTGTCCTTTTTACTTAACATTTTTTAAAAAAAATTTAGGTTTTCCAGAAGACATGCCCAGAAGCTCTAGCTTTTGGCCTCCATTCTGACATGCTATAGAAGCTCAAGCTTGCGTATCTCTGCCCAGTGCATACTACGGCGCCTCGAGCCAAAAGCCCGGAAATTCGGGATTCAGGCACCTCTAGCGCAAGGATCCCCAGAAGTGCTCACTTTTGGGCACGGTCAGCAAGAGGCTCCCCAGAAGCCCCAGCTTCTGGGAGAGTTCCATTCAGAAGTGTTCTGACTTCCCTCTCTAACATTATTTCCTTTTTTTTTATTTATATTTTTCCATTTAATTTTATCTCTTTTCAAATAATTTTCTAATGCATAAAAAAATCACCAAAAAAATATTTTCTTTTTGCATTTAGGTCAGAAAAATACTTATTTAATTTTTGACATAAAAATTAATATTTTTGCATGCATATTTTAATTAATTGTTAATTAACCATAAAATTGACTTTTTAATTATTTTTCCTTACTAAAACTAATCCAAAAAATTCCCAAAAAATTGTTTTATCATCTAATTAGGACTACTAACCCTAAGACTTTTTCCTAACTCAAAATCCTTTTACTAACACATTTTCTCTTATGCGAATTTCTTTTCTTTTCCTATTATTATGTATCTGCTTCCAGGTTGTAATAGTTAGGATTAATTTTCTTGCACTTCTTTTTCCAATATTATGTAACTGCTCATGGGATGTAATAGTTTAATTAGGATTTACTTTCCGCACTCCTATATTATGTAACTGCCCCATGTAATAGCGTAAGATTTACTTTCCGCACTTTACCTTCCACAATTTACTTTCCGCACCCATATAAACTACTAGTAACTAGGCGTGTATGGCAAGATAAAATGAACGTAGATCACTTCTAATTGCAAGATAAAATATCTAAACTTGACACACCCTCTTCACACACGCACCCCCTAGAGTATTCTCTCTCGTTGCCTTTCGAATAAATGGCTAAGTCCCTCGAACGTAGAGGTATCTTAGCACAGTTGCCTACAAACATATCATCATAGTCCCTTCGATACAAAGATCATAGTCCCTCGATGTTGCCTACGAATACATGATCTAGTCCCTCGATTGTTGCCTACGAAAAGTAATGATCGTCCCTACAAATGTGCTAGGATACTCCTACATGTTGCCTTCTATGACTATCCGATGTCCCTTCGAATGTCCCTCTATATCCAACAAATGGGGTTACCTACCAACTAATGGTATGGATAGCACTATTCTAAAGGAAAGTAAAATAACACGGAAATGACCATTCTGAGTAGGTAATAAGACTTCTAGTTGCTTGCTCAATCAAAATACTTTTCACACCTCACACTTTTATAAAGTTAAAACACTTCTCAAACGAAACATTTTCGAACACTTCGTATACATTCCAGCGTGAATCATTACGAAGTCAAAGCGAAATGCCTTTTCAAAACATTTTTCAAATACACACACAGAAAGCAAATTGTTAAAGTGAGCTAAAGCAACTAAGAGCCCGTAGATAACTACGGATGGAAAGGGTGCTAATACCTTCCCTTTTCATAACCTTCTCCCTTACTCAGAATCTATCAAAGGTCTTTCCTGTTCTTTTCACCTTTCCTTTATTGGATAAAAGAAAAGTCGGTGGCGACTCTTGCTATCCATAACATTTGCGATCAAGCATAAAATAATCCAAAGTCAGTTCTTCCACCGTGTTATAATAGTGGAAGAGCATGATCTTATTTTCTCAATGTTTGACGAGGAATATGCAAGCAAAATTATTAATATTACCCTCTCTATGCGCACAAGGGAGGATAAAATGATTTCGCATTTTAAAAAATACAGCGTTTTCTCGGATCGTTTCGCTACCATCTTTGTATGAAGGAAAAAGTAATATGATCCCTAGTCCCTCGAGTACCTCTAACACAATGATTTGAAAAGTTATTTGGAATGCTCCTGTCAATCCTAGAATCCATAACTTCCTCTGTGGAGAAGCTAAGGATATTCTCCCAACAAAAGACAACCTTTTGAAGAAAGGAATTCAACTTGATGGGTCTTGCTCTTCTTGTCATTTAGAGACTGAATTTGTTAAGCATATCTTTCTGCATTATGAGTTCTCAAAACAAACCTTTTTTGCATACATTTTAAGCTTTAGGCTGCCTCTTTCTATGGATTATTTGGACTGGTTACAACTTTCCTTGTCTTGCGGTGATGTGTTTTGTGTCCATGTAATTGACACACTTCTTCACAAGATTTGGCTGGCCTATAATCTATTTATGTATTAAAATAATGTGTCGAATCCTATGAGGGTGGCGGAAGAAGCGGTTAATCTCGTGATGGAGTTCAATAGGTGGAACCCAAAATTGTGTGGAAGGAACAAAATGGTGGTCTAGAAGGAGTTTGGACCAGGATGGCCACGTGTTACAGGTGGACACAGGTGTTTTCTCTTTGGATAGTATTGTGTTTGGATGCGTGTTAAAGAGCCCTGGAGGTAAGGTTATCCTGGGTGCAGGGAAATTGGAGCCAATGTCAGTTATTCCCGCGGTCGTAGAGATGCCAGCAATCTGGTGGAGCCTGGAGTTTGAAAAAGAGTTAAAGTTGGAGCAATTATTGTACAGTCGGACTGCCTTAATGCATTGACTGCATTAACACTGTGTTGAACTTTGAAAATTTGGAGTTCTTAGTTGATGATTGTCGTTGTATTTTAAATTTGTTTGTTCTCGCTTCTGTCATGTTTATTCCTAGGACCTGTAATTTAGAGGCATAAACTGGTGGGGATTAGAAATTCCTTAGGTTCAAAAACATGGATTGGCGGTTTATCATTTTATTCCTTTCTGTAAGAAATTTGCATCTTTTTGGTTAATGAAAACTCATATTTGCATAAATAAAAAAAGAAGAGATATTATCACAAATTGATCACGTTGAATATTTTATATGGTTTCAAATCTGATTGTTCTTACATTTCTAAATGCACTATCATATGGTTGAGAATAATGTATGTTGGTCTTGATTAATTTCCCGCAAAATAAATCAAATTAGTATTGCAAAAATAGTATTATAACTTGAAACTTGATGCATAATATATCATAATCCTTCTTTCTCCCAACACTCAATACTTTTTGGACAATATAAGAAACAATGTTTGTCGTCTTCAACTCCTTCACCAAAGACAGCACAATGAGTTAGATATTCACAACCTTCGTCTATCAAACACGTTCTTCTTAGCACATAATTCCTATATAATCGCAACAAAAAAGTATCATATTTTTGGAGGGGTCTTTAGTTTCCATATAAGCTATCATTTCTCACAAACCCTTAGATGGGTTGTTTCAATAACTTCATATATATAGTAATGATGTGTACTGAAATTTAAAAATATATCATTCTTTTCAACCTTCCACGCGAGTTTTAAGAACTTTCATCATTTCCCCCTCTAACAAGAGTGTAAATCTTGTAAGTGTTTCATTGCTTACCATTGTTAAGGATCTATTCAAAAACTTTCAGATTGGCTATTATTGAATTACTTTCCCATAAGTTAGCCATCAATGTACTATCATAAAGTCAACTTTGACCCTAAACCAAAATAGTCTCTAGCAAACTAGTACTCCACTTGAACCCACCTTTATAAAAAAGATTCTAACTCCAAATACTTCATCACTCATTAATGGAGTTGTGCTCAATAACTAAGTTGAAAAAGTCACATTTAGAAAAATATGTAGCTTTAAAGAGATGTGTGATTAAGCTATTTGAATTTTTCATGAAATTTAAAGCTTTCTTAGTAAGCATAACATAGTTGACGGTTTTAGATTTTTAAGCTTGCATCTTCTTCACTCTTATTCATAAATAGAAAATTTCAACGTGGATTTCTTAACCCACCCCATGGTCTTTTTTGCACCTTGAAATTTCACTTTTGCCCCGGAAATCGAAATTAGCTTCGGTTAGTACCCTATACCATGCAATCCAAATTTACATAAATCGGAAATTTACTTACGGTTTACTACGGTAACTTTTGGTACATATCGCATAAGCGCATACCTTTTCCCTCCCCATAACAGCAAAGTTTTCAAAAACATTGTTGATTCTCTATTTTTAGGATTAGCTTTATGTTTGGTAAAACTAAATTAACAACAATAGGTTAAATAGGATTTATAACTTGTAAGGAGAAAACAGGTTGAAGTTCTATTTAATGGAGAAACATGTTGTGTTGAAATGTTTCAACATCTGAAACAACATGTCATATGAGATTTTAAGACATCAGACATCAGGACATCACGCTACAGAAATTGTTAAGTTTGTTATAGTTCTACTTTAATTAGAAGCGAATATTCAGGAATATTCGCTTCTTATGGCGTGACTTTGAAGGCATATGTGAAGGTCCAAGATCTAAGGATAAAGATCATCAAGGACCTTGATTATAGCGAATTTATCTTCTTGTTTATCTTTGTAGAAAGTTTATTCTGCGAAGTATGTTACAACTTATGCTATTATTTTTAAGGCCTAAATCTAGTTAGGTAATATGTTATAAATAAGAAATTGTAACCTAGTTTTAGGAAGCTATCCAGTTTTAGAAATATGTAGTCTTTAGGGTTAGCCATATAATTGAACCACCCGAATTGTGGGATGGTCACTAATCTGTACCTCGAAGCCTATAGGCAAGAGGATGATTTTACTCACTCAGAATCTGTGAAGCAATGAGTGTGGTTGTGTCCTTGGAAGAAGTTGTGAAGCAATTCCAAGTTTGGTTTGTGTCACTTGAGTGACTAGTTTATATTGTGTTTAAAGTGTGGTATCTTTGAACTTTTTTAGTTGTGTTTGGAGTGAGGTATATCCAAGCTGATTGTGTTAGGAGCCAAGCAGTTGATGCAGTTGCTGATGTGATAGTAGCTGATAGACATCACTAAGGTGATTGGACGTGACGAAGTTTCTAATATCTAAGTCGGTATCTTAGGTAGATGGTTCATTGGGTAGTCTTATTAAGTGAGGAGTGTAAGCAGGTGGTTTTCTCCGAATTAATCTGATAATAGTGAACTTCCTTCCCGGCTTGGTATGCCCTAGATGTAGGTTGGTTAGAGCGGGCGGGTTAACAATTCCTTGTGTTCTTTTGTTTCCTGCTGTTTAATTGTAACTCTACCTTATGCGCTTTGTAATGTCGGATCGGATGTCACCACATCCCGAGTCTGCGATGCAATTTCAATTGGTATCAAAGTAGGCATCACATTTCTAGATGAGATTTATGGGGACACTTTACGGTTGTGCAAGGTAGCATATTATTTGAACAAGGGTGTTCATATTGTATGGTCCCTAAAAGTGGAGTATGGACCTATTTATAGATTGTTTAAACAAGGGTGTTCATATTGCATGGTCCCTAGAAGTGGAGGATGGACCTATTTGTGGAGAACTAGACCAACCCGACAAGAACTTGTACCTTCTTGAAGAAAGAAGATAAATATGTTGGAACAAGAAAGTTAAATTCAAAGACTTCATGCGGGAGTGAAGATTTTGGATTGAATTGTTCATCCTATATTCAACAGAGGATGAGAATTGTCAAAACCTTCATGCGGGAGTGAGTGTTTATAAGGTAACATATGTGCTTATGTGTTTCCATATTGGTCGGTTATTAGTTGGGTCTAGTCTATTGCTTGGTGGAGAGAAAGCTTATTGTAGGGTTGATTTATTTTCAATCCTTATGTGTTATGTAAAAGGGAATTGTGGAGTAAGCATTGTGTATATTACATTAAAGTATGGCTATATTCATGCATAGCCTCGATGCAAGCCCTAAAGTGAAACAAGGATCCTAGGGTTATTTTTATTCAACAGAATATTGAGCAGTTCTTATAACCTATTAAAAGTGTCAACGATACTTGATATTTTCTCAGGTCCAATCATAGAGACATTTAGTAATAGAGTTGATGAGTATCAATTGATCAATGATTCTCATATGCATCTACAAGTTGAAAAACTTGAAGAGTATCAAGGATGATGAGTTCAAGGAGATGGAACGATGTTCTATAGGATGTTAGAACATTACTACTGGTATGCAGCTACCAATTGAAGAACAGATGTTCTGGGTGCTAAACAAATGTAGTGTGACTACATATGTTTGGAACCTTCTCCTGATCTAGAAGAGGAGACATTTGCTTATCAGTTGATCAGGACATGATCAACAGGTTATTATACTCGAGATGTCAGTTTTATTTCCTACCTAAACATGGGAGTATCAAAGTAAAGCTCAACGCAAGAAAGAAGACTTGTAAAGGTACTTCCTTCAGTCCCTTTGTGTGATATCAAGATGAGCTTATATCTGGTACATTATTTTGTTCAAAGGAACCAGATATGTGGAGAGTTATTCATGACTATAGAACAGTTTTGGAGCTGAATCCTGTGTCTCAACTGTAACACCCCATATTTTCAATTATTACTAAATTGGAATTTTAATTATTTAATTAATTGAAATTTGATTTTTGGAAATTATTAGAATATTAGAATTATTGGAAAATAAATAACAGAAAAGAGATTGGGCTTATGTTGTGATTAGTAGAGGAGAGGGGTGTGAGGAGTAAAAGCCTCTAATTATTTTGTTATTATTATTATAATAGAATAATAAGAAAGAAAAATAAATTGGAAACCAAATTGGGAGAAACAAAGGTCGTGCGAGTGAGAAAGAGCAAAGGAAGAGGAAAACCTAAAGCTTGAGGAATTCAAGAAATTGGCTAAGGTAAGGGGTGATTGCTCTAATTATAATGTATTATGAGTTTTGAGGATGGTAGAATAGAGTAAGATATTAGGAATCCCAATTTAGAATCGTCTAGGTTTATGAGTTTAAACCCCAAATCCATGAATTTTGATGCTTTGATGCAAATTGATGTTATAGTGTTGTTAGATGTTGTTGTACCATGATAGAATTGCATTATAATCATGTTTTTGGAATTGTTTTGATGATACATATGTTTGGGGTCGAAATTGGATTGGATCGGGAACCATTGTTGCTGTCAAATGCAGTATTTTGGCTTCTAAAATATGATTTTTGGCCCCTAGAGCTGTGTGCAATCGATTGCAGTCTAGTGCAAATCGATTGCACCTTGTATGATTGAATTTTGAAAACTTCAAAAACTCGTAACTCTCAAACCGTAAGTCCGTTTTAGTTGTTGTTTTGGACGTTGTTTCATAAATTAAATACTCTATTTTATAAAATGAAGAAAATAACAGTAACTTGATTTTATTTTGAGAAGCGTTGACTTTCCGATTATGCAGTTTATTATTATGTGCATATTTGATGTATATGCAATGGTGTGTTCATGATAAAGGATTGTATCATGTTTTGGTTGATGATGTGCATGTTTATGCGATTGGATGATGTTCATGATAAATGATGGTTATCATGTTTTGGTGATGATGTTGCAGTAATTTCTTGTGCATGTTTATGTTGTTTGATGATGTGCATGATAAATGATGGTTATCGTGTTTTAGATTGATGATGGTTTATGATGTATGATGTTATCATAACCTATGTTGAATGTTGCATGCTTTTATGATGTGCATGCATATACATTCTGGTGGTAGCTAATTCCCATTGTGTAGAATTAGTAAGTATTGCCAATAACCGTTCCTGGGTAATTATGGGTGGTGAGGCTGGATTCATGTCCGGGTGATTATGGACGAATCGATGTAACTGTATCCGGGTGATTATGGATCAGTGTGTGACTTAGTTCACTTTTGATACCACATGCATAGAGTCATGTACTTCATTTTGTATGGATTATAACATGATAGGATGGTTTCCAGTGTTATAATTTGGTTGTTGTGTTTAATGCATGTTCATGACTTGTGCTTTTGTGGAATGAAGGATTGAATCTATTATGCTAAATAGGGTGGAGTAATAGCTTATGAAGTTCTATTTATTTTATGAATTTATAATGCATGTTAATTATGATGTAGTTTCACCCTTACTTTGATGATTTCAGATTTAAGCTTTAGCGGCTTAGGCGTTGGTGAGGATGGCTCGTAGAGCTATGCTATTTATTTTATTGCATCTCGGTGTCATGCTCTGGTCTTGTAACACTGGGGAATGCTTGTTTTAGAGTTATCATTAAACTCTGTTGTTTTTGTAAGTGTTTTTAGGTTGGCCTTAATTTTTGTTAAAACTAGTTTATGCCAATGTCTTGACTGATGTCATGACATTCAGAGTTGAAGATAAATTCTGAAGAAGAATAATACAGTACAGCTCGGTGGGAGTTAAGCATTATCTTTGGAAATTTGCAAGAAGAATGACTGATGTCATGACTAATGTTATGACATTACATGCAACATCATTCTAAAGATTTACTTTTCTGAGACTTTTCGAGTTTACATTGAGTGTTTTTATTATGGATTATGTTATTGGATCACATGCTCACATGGCTCTGAGGTTAACCTTGTTTAACCCTAAATTGGTTTGTTAAAAAGACCAAGTCTTTAGGTTAAATCAAGTAAACCCTAGCTATTATTATGGAAGCCCAAACTGAAGTCTACATACTGCTTCTATAATAGGAATGAAACGATCATTCTTTGCTGCATGCTTTTGTATGTACAAGACTAAGCAGTCTGTTGTTATTGTGTTTTAGTCATTCTTGTGAGCCAAGCAATTACCATTGGATAAGTGCCTTGGACTAGGATTTGATTGTAAGGTTTGTTTATCACTCAAAGCTTTGAAGCACGAGTGTTGTGTCTCTTGATTAAAGCTTTGAAGCAAAATCAAGTATGTTTATTGAAGTGTCTTCACAATTCAATTAATCAATAGGTTGATATCACGGTGTGATTGAGGGGAGTGAGTAAGAACTCGGGTCTAAGTAGGACTTAGATTGAAGTTGCATTAGGTAGGTCTTAAGTGAAGGAGATAAACGGTTGGTTTATTCACGAATTAATCTTGCTTATAGTGGATTTTCTCTCGGCTTGGTAGCCCTCGGATGTAGTTGTAGTTACACCTTGGCGGGTAAACAATTGTTTGTGTTCTTTCTTGTTTTACATTCTTTATGAATTTTTAAGCAGTGTCGAATCTTGTGTGATAACATTCTTTGTGACATCACGTATCTGCTACCAGGAATTTCAATTGGCATCAGAGTAGGCACCCTTCCTGTTATTTTTGGGTGAGATCTAGGGATAATAGTTTCTGGCGTTACGAACAAGGAAGAAGGATTTGGAAGTAGACAACCCATACTGGATGGATCTAACTATGATTACTGGAAACCTCGTATGGTTGCCTTTTGAAGTCCTTTGGACAAAAAGCTTCGGAGAGGATGGAAACATCCTACCAAGCTTGAGAAAGATGGGACTAATAGTCTGAAACTTAAGGAGGAATGGAGCAAAGAAAAAGAAGAGCTAGCACTGGGCAACTCTAAAGCATTGAATGCCTTATTCAATGGAATTGACAGAAATATTTTCAGACTAGTGCATCAGTGTGAACTGGCCAAGGATGTTTGGGACACTCTCAAAACCACTCATGAGGGTACATCAAGGTGAAAATGTCAAGCCTTGGATGCTCACTACCAAATTTGAGAATCTGAAGATGAAGGAAGATGAGACAATTCATGAGTTTCACATAAACATCTTGGAGATTGCCAACACCTCAGGAGCATTGGGTGAAAAGATGTCAGAAGAAAAGCTGGTGAGAAAGATTCTCGGATCCTTCCTAAAGGTTTGCAATGAAAGTGACTTCTATAGAGGCTCGGGATATACGCACCTCGAAGGTTGATGAACTTATTGGATCACTTTAGACATTTGAGATGGGGATCAGTGACAATGTTGACAAGAAAAATAAGAGCATAGCCCTTGTATCCAATATTGAAGAGGAATGCAAGGAGGGTGATGAATAGAAGATATCTGAAGCAATAGCTATGCTTGGAAGACAGTTCAACAAACTCATCAAGAGAATTGACCCAAAGTCAAGGTCAAATGTCAAGAACATCTCCTCGACATCAGCGGATCTTATGACTCAGTGAAGAGCAAAACACGAAGAAAAGGAAATCAAAGCGAGGGATTCAATGTCATGGATGTGAAGGATATGGACACATTAGAGCTGAATGCCCTACCTTTCTAAAGAAACAAAAGAAAGGAATGTCTGTCACTTGGTCTGATGGTGACTCAGAAAGTGATTATGAAGAAGAATCTGCCAAACTAGTTACTGCACTATCTGGTGTCTGTAACTCTGATAATGATTCTAGTTATGAGGAGGTGACATTTGAAGAACTTGCTGACACTTACGAGAAGCTGTGTATCAGAAGTGCTGAAGTCTTCCAGCAAAATGAGAAACAGAAAAAGCTCATTATGAAGTTGGAGGCTGAGAAGAAGGAAGACACTACTACTATAAGTCATCTCAAGGGTGAAGTACTAGTGTTGAATTCCAAACTTGATCAGATGACTAAGTTTGTCAAGATGTTAACAACTGGAACTGACAAGTTGGAAGAAATCCTGCAGATTGGACGAAATGCAGGAAATATGTCTCGGCTAGGATATGTGGCTGCAAAGAAACCTGCTGATAACAAGAAGAAGAACAATCCTGTTAAACCAAGGTCAAGGAAGATGTCAGGTGACAAGAAGAAGAACAGTCCTGATAAACAAAGGTCAAGGCAGATGTCAGGTGACAAGAAGAAGAACAGGCCTGATAAACCAATGTCAAGGCAGATGTCACAACATAGAGCTCAACATCAAGATCAGAGAAACATGAAGAAGAAGTTTCAAAGATGGAGATGTCATTATTGTGGAAGGTTTGGGCACATAAAACCTTATTGCTTCAGACTATATGGATATCCAAATCAGATCCCATATGTCCAGCCTAAGATCAACAAGGCACCTTATGTTCAATAGTGGAAGAGAAAGATGACCTTGATAGCTCACACCTCCCTTAGAGTTTCGCCAAGGAGGGTGGTAATTTGACGGTGGATGTTCTAAACACATGGTTGGACTTAAGAATCTACTAAATGATGTCAAACCACACACTACTAGCTATGTCACTTTTGGAGATGGAGCTAGAGGAGAAATCAAAGGAGTTGGAAACACGGACTTCCTAGGTTCCAAATCTAAATGAAGTATTCTTTGGTAAATGGTTTGATTGCCAATCTCATAAGTATTAGTCAACTGTGTGACATGGGATTCAAGGTCAACTTCACCAAGTCGAATGTCTTGTAACAAATGACAAACAGAAGAATATGAGAGGAGTCGGATCAAAGGACAAGCTGTACCTATGGGAGTCGACAACTTCTCTTCATGTGCTCTGAAGAAGAAAGAAAAGGCGTAACCAAAAGCTTGGTCATTTACACCTTAGAGGGATGAAGAAGATCATATCTATGGAGGCTGTCGGAGGATTCCAAGACTTCATATTGATGAAGGAGAGTTTGTGGTGAGTGGGGTTGGAAAGCAAAATGTCACATCCAAAGTCAAGACATCGACCACCTCTAAGGTACTAGAGCTCTTGCACATGGATCGATGGGTCCTATGCAGGTTGAAAGCCTTGGTGGAAAAGATATACTTATGTTGTTGTGGATGATTTTTCCAGTTACGGATAAACTTCATCGGGAAAAATCTGATGTTTTGATGTCTTTAAAGAATTATGCAAGAGACTTCAAAGAGAAGAAGAAAGATGCATTGTCGAATTAGAAGTGACCATGGAAAGGAATTTGAGAATAGCAAGTTTGATGAGTTGTTTCTTAGAAGGAATAAATCACGAGTTCTCCTCACCTATAACTCCTCAACAAAATAGAGTTGTGGAAAGGAAAAAGAACTATCAGGAATCTTCGGAGCAATGATACATGCCAAGAAGTTTCCTATTCATTTTAATTTGAAGCTATGAATACAACATGTTATGTTCTAACAGGTCACCTTGAGAAAGGGAACATCATCCACCCTGTATGAAATATGGAAAGGTAGAAAGCCTACTGTGAAGTATTTCCATGTATTTGGGAGCAAATGCTATATTCTGACAGATCGTGAACAAAGGAGAAAGATGGACTCTAAAAGTGATGAAGGAATTTTTGGAAACTCTACAAAAGAGAGCATATAGGGTATTCAATTCCAGGACCAAAGTTATGATGGAGTCTATAAATGTCATAGTTGATGATCACCATGAGGAAAACAATGTCCCATATGATGTTGAGACATTGTTTGAGACATCACCACAAGTGTCTGATAAGGATGATGTGCCTATCCCTACTCCACCAAAGTCCAGATCGGAGGTAGCTAACAAAGATCCTTCCATCAGAATTCAGAAAGATCATCCAAAGGAACTCATTATTGGAGATCCTAACAGTGGAGTCATTACAAGATCTAGAGAAATCATCTCAAACTCTTGTTTTGTGTCTAAGATTGAGCCAAAGAATGTTAAAGAGGCTTTGAATGATGAATACTAGATTGGAGCAATGCAAGATGAATTGAACCAGTTCAAACAACATGAAGTGTGGGAGTTGGTTCCTAGACGAGAAGGAACAAACATCTTTGGCACAAAGTGGATCTACAAGAACAAGTCAGATGCAAAAGGGGTTGTCACCAGAAATAAGGCAAGACTTGTTGCTCAAGGATACACTCAAGTTGAAGGGATTGATTTTGATGAGACTTTTTCTCCTGTGGCCAGGCTGGAATTAATCAGATTGCTACTAGGAGTTGCTTGCATTCTGAAATTCAAGCTGTTTCAGATGGATGTGAAAAGTGCCTTCCTAAATGGGTACTTAAATGAGGAAGTATATGTAGAACAACCTAAAGGATTTGTGGATCCTAACTTTCCTGATCATGTTTACAAATTGAGGAAAACTCTATATTGTCTGAACCAAGCTCCTAGAGCTTGGTATGAAAGGTTGACAAAGTTCCTCATTGACAAGGGTTACAGGAAAGGAGGTTTGGATAAAACTCTCTTTGTCAAGGATGAAGGAGGAAAGATAATGGTAGCTTAAATTTATGTTGATGACATAGTGTTTGGAGGAATGTCAGACAAAATGGTGAGACATTTTGCCAACCAAATGCAAGCTGAATTTGAAATAAGCCTCATGGGAGAATTGACCTACTTTCTTGGACTACAAGTCACACAGATGGAAGACTCAACTTTCCTTTCTCAAAGCAAGTATGCAAAGAATATTGTCAAGAAGTTTGGGATGGAGAATGCCAGTCATAAAAGGACTCATGCACCTACTCATCTAAAGCTGTCCAAACACACAAGTGGGACAAATGTTGATCAAAGCTTGTACAAAAGCATGATAGGAAGTCTGTTGTACTTAACAGCCAGCAGACCTGACATTGCCTTTGTTGTTGGTGTTTGTGCAAGATATCAGGCTGAACCCAAACTAAGTCACATCAATCAGGTGAAAAGAATTATGAAGTATGTGAGTGGAACTTACAATTATGGGATGCTATACTCTCATTGATGTAAACCAATTCTAACTGGTTATTGTGATGATGATTGAGCTGGTAGTGCTGATGATAGAAAAAGCACATCTGGAGGATGCTTCTTTTTGGGAAACAATCTTGTTTCTTGGTTCGACAAAACAAAGCGTGTCTTTATCTCTTCTGAATACATAGCGGTGGTAGCGATTGTTCTCAAATGATCGGATGAAGCGGATCTTGGTGAGTACAATGTCACACAGGATGTCATGACATTATCTTGTGACAACTGAGTGCTATTAATATTTCCAAGAATCCTATCTGACAATCGGACTAAGCATATTGACATTAGACATCACTTCATCGAGAGATCTTGTGGAAGAAGGTGATTAAGTTGGAACATGTAGCCACTGAACTTCAACTGGATGACATTTTTACTAAAGCTCTTGATGCTAGTCAGTTTGAGAATTTAAGGGGCAAGTTGGGTATTTGCAAATATTAAGAGTTGTAGCAATTAATATTGCTTACAACAAGGGAAGGAAGAGACATTTTATTTAAATTAATTGTGATTGGGCTAATTAATTATTTCCCTCTCTCTTTTAAAAAATTTAAGAAGAGGAATAGTCATATTTGTATTTCATTCTTCTCATTTGGATGTACCACTCTCCATTCCCTCAAAAGAAAATCTCAAACTTATTGTCTCCTGCATTCTCAATCTCTCAAGATGTCTCAACAAAGTCTGTCATCATCATCTTCATCAAAGGCGGTTCTCCCTCTTGATTACGGACCTAGGGCAAGCAATGGGCCGAGTTTAAATTACTCCCCTTCGTGCCATGGCCACTGATCCTGGGAGGGTAAAGAAGCTTCGTACCAGACATGCAAGAAGATCACAAGCCTCTCCATCTGGTAAGAATGTTGAACCATCTTCCTCTGTTCCTCCTAAGATAGCCAATAGGGAGGGTACTCAATATGTTCATCAAGCCATAGCTAGATTAGTTACTAGGATTCTGAATGAGAATCACTCGTACCTGGGGTATCTGTTCCCTTGAATCAAGAATCTGCTAGCCCTAATTTAGCAACTGATCCAAATGTCACACAGAATGTCAAGACATCTGTTGACAATGTTAGACAATCACCTGAGAAACCTGTTGATGACACCACGATAAGTCTCTGTGAAACTGTTGAAGAAAACATGGAGATGTCTCGGAGAAATACGATGATAATCTTGAAGAATCTCCTGAGAAACCTGCTGCTGATAACCTGGAAAAATCTCCAGAGAAAACCTCTAATCAAGTTGTTGAACCCCCAGTTATTGATCTTGATGAAGAATTCTCTAACAATGAACTAATTGCTAGTGTTAACCCTAGCATAGCTAAAAGGATGATGAGTATAAAATAGAAGTAGAATGCTACTCAAAGCCCCTTCAAGGAGAAGGTTACTAAAGTTTCTCATGAGTCTCCTAGGCCTGAGAACAAGGCTAAAGAAGAAGCTGGGGAGGATCAGAAAGCTGGAACCTCCAAAGGGAAGGGTAGAATGAAGTCATTGGAAGTATTTCAAGACCCAAGAACTCCCATCATCAAGAAGAAAGGTTCCTGAACCCTCAGAATCTGATGAGGATTCAGATTTTGATGTTGAAGAGAATGTCTCAGACATTCCTCTCAGGAAGAAACCTTCTCTTGGAAAACTGCCTAAGGTTCCTGAGGTTGCTATTGATAACATCTCCTTTCACCATCCAGAGAATGCTAGCGGTGGAAGTATGTTTTCTAAAAGGATTGCCTTAGAAGGGAGTTGAGCAGGTGCCCTTGAATTCAAGGAAGTTATGGACTGATCAAGGCGGTGGCACGATGAAAGCGTGGTTAAGTTTACAAGCTGCTATGATATTTTGGTCAAGGAATTTATTGTTAATCTATCAGTGGATGTCTTGATGGAAAGTCGGTGATTTTAAAATGTGTTTGTGAGAGGAAGGAAGGTGAAGTTCTCTCCAACTGTGATCAATACATTTCTGGGAAGGTTTGATGATGCTCAGCGTGAGCTTGAAGTTACAGACAACCAGGTGTGCCAAACCATCACTGCCAAGCAAGTGAAACAATGGCCGTTAAAGGGAAAGCTGACTGCTAGCAAACTAAGTGTCAAGTTTGCTATTCTTCACAAGATAGGTGCAGCCAACTAGGTTCCCACAAATCACAAGTCCACCATCTCCATTGACCTAGGAAGATTCATTTTTGCTGTTTGAACAAAGACAAAGTTTGATTATGGCACATATATTTTTGAGCAAACTTTAAAGCATGCAGACAGCTATGCCATCAAAGGTCCCATAGCCTTTCCCTCCCTCTTGTGTGGTATCATCATTGACCAATATCCTGATATCCTAGTAGACAAGGATTCTGTGTGCAAAAGAGCTTCTGCTCTTGGTTTCCACTACAAGTTATTTTAGGGGAAACATGTCCCTGACATTGTCATGACATCTGCTGAGACATCAAATGTCAAGGCTAATTCTCATAAGGCTGGTGTCATTGTTGTGCTGAAAGAGACTTGCAGGGAACTTGAAGCAAGGAAGCAAACTCTTGAGGAGCTGATCTCTACCTTGGAGAAGGAAAAAGAAGACACCGAGGTTGAGGATGAAGGGCTAGATGAGGATGCTGCTGATGATTTGAATAAGGATGATGCTAATGCAGAACAAGAGGCTGGTGCTGAAAGCAGTTCAGAGGAAGCTACTTACCACAGTGCTTCTTTAGGAGAAGAAAGTGCTTGATTCTTAATCACCTGCTGCTGCTGCTTATGTTTATTGTTCTGTTGTTTTTAGTTCTGTTTGACTTGAATTTTGTATTTCATTACTGGGCTATAATATTTAACTCTGCTACTACTTTTATATAATGAATTTTGGAGTATGTCTTTGGCCCTTTGTGGCTAAAAAGGGGGAGAAGAATTTATGGGAAAATTGTGGGAAGAATTTATCTTTATTAGGCTCTGGTTTTATAGCTTAGTGGCTTAGTTGTTTACTTTTTATTCTGCTACATTAGTTCTCTGATAGGTTAGTTGTTTTAGCCAAAAATTTGCCAAAGGGGGAGTTTGTAAGTGTTTTTAGGTTCGCCTTAATTTTTGGTACAACTAGTTTATGTCAATGTCTTGGCTGATGTCGTGACATTCAGAGTTGAAGATAAATTCGCAAGAATAATAATCTGGTACAGCTCGAGGGTTAATTGTTATCTGGAAATCTGCAAGAAGAATGGTGATGTCATGACTAATGTTATGACATTACATGCAACATCTGTTACAGTTACTTTTCTGAGACTTTTCGAGTTTACATTGAGCTATTTTTATTATGGATTATGTTATTGGATCACATGCTCACGTGGCTCTGAGGTTAACCTTGTTTAACCCTAAATTGGTTTGTTAAAAAGACCAAGTCTTTAGGTTAAATCAAGTAAACCCTAGCTATTATTATGGAAGCCCAAACTGAAGTCTACATACTGCTTCTATAATAGGAATGAAATGATCATTCTGCTGCTGCGCCTTTTGACTGTGTACAAGACTAAGCAGTCTGTTGTTATTGTGTTTTCGTCATTCTTGTGAGCCAAGCAATTATCATTGGATAAGTGCCTTGGACTAGGATTTGATTGTAAGGGTTGTTTATCACTCAAAGCTTTGAAGCACGAGTGTTGTGTCTCTTGATTAAAGCTTTGAAGCAAAATCAAGTATGTTTATTGAAGAGTGTCTTCACAATTCAATTAATCAATAGGTTGATATCACAGCTGTGATTGAGGGGGAGTGAGTAGGAACTCAGGTCTAAGTAGGACTTAGATTGAAGTTGCATTGGGTAGGTCTTAAGTGAAAGAGATAAACTGGTTGCTTTATTCACAATTAATCACTTATAGTGGTTTCCTCCACGGCATGGTAGCCCCGGATGTAGGTGTAGTTACACCTGGGGGTAAACAATTGTTTATGTTATTCTTGTTTTACATTCTGTGTGAATTGTTAAACAGAGTGTCAGATACTGTGTCATAACATTCTCTGTGACATCACGTATCTGCTGCCAGGAATTTCAGTTTTAATTGATATTGCTTTGGATAATTTTTTATGAACTAAGTCATTGACCTTATGATATTTATTTGGTATCTTGAATTATCCAAGTTTGAATAAATTCATTGTGTTAAACATGTATTTCTTTTAAATGAAATTATGTTTCCCATGAAAGCATGATGCTGTATTGGAATTTTATTTTTAAATCAATTGTGACGCCCTTGATGACATGTTAACTCTGAGTTATTTGTATTATATTTGGGAATTTTAGAAGGGTGTTACATCAACCACGTTGAAATATGATCATGAATGTTGAATACCCTAAATATTGTCCTTAAAGGGTATTGTCAATAAGAATCAAGGAAGCCAAATTGCAGTGAAGAATCTGAATATATATATATATATATATATATATATGTTATTCTATAATCAAGTTTGTTCTAGAAACCTAGTGAGGAATCTCCTCTACAAGTCTGAGACTATGGCATCCATCATCTCAAAATCGAGAATGAGAGTCGAAGAAAAGCTTATTGAGACGTGGATCATATTTTTCCTTGATATGTAAATTGTTTGGATGCAAAGCTGATAGTTGCAGTGCTTCTTGTGTTCCCCCCCAAGTATTATGAATAAGGAATTATGGATGTTACCCCCAGAATCATAATGGATGATGTTGTATCAGATGTCAAAACATCATCTTAAAGTCTTTAATTATTGAAAGTTGTATTGTTTCCAGGAAGTAAATATAAGTGTGAAGATGTAATCAGTCAGGATGATCTAGTGTGAGTAGTTAATTCTAGCTGACTAACTGGTAGGTGCTTTACGAGAGACTAAGTACTTAATAGATGTGCAGTCTGAATGCAAAATTCATAAACTCTGTCGGGAGTTGAGTATGTGTATGAAGAATTCATGGCCTAGTGTTGACTAAATATCAATACTAAAGTTCACTATTATCTCCACAAGTCAAGGATGTGTGCCAATGTTATTTGGCGATTATTTGATAGCTGATTCAACTAAGGAGATACATACAGATGCTGTCAAATATCTTGATGGGATCTGGACATTTGTGATAACTATGTGGAAATATGAATCAAGAAAGAGATAAAGACTGTGATGTATAGAAGAGAATGTTCTACATGAAGTTGTAACATCACAATTTTTGAAGACACCAGAGATTGAATAAAGATGATAAGGTCCAGACTTATCTCTTGAAGACTTATAATTAGTTATACACATAGTTAACAAAAAGGTTTCTTCTATTACAAGTTATAGAGTGTGGCAAGAATCTTGTGAAGTAAGAAAACTAAGGATTCCTAATTTGAAGCTCGAAAATATCAAATAAAGAATACTTCAAGTATTATGATGACCAACATCAAATATGTCCTTATTTTGTGCATCTCAGGAGGAGTAAGGGGTATTGAGATCAACAATGACAATGTAATTTTGATTCTAATCATATGGAAAGTCTTTTAAAGACAAATCTTTTCAAGCTAGAAGAACAATGTCGAACAATAAGTCAGGACATATCTCAATGCATGTTTTATCCTTAAAGACCATCAAGGATAGTTCTTAAACTTTTCATCTGAGTCATGTATTGATGGTGTGTATCGCGTGCTCTGACTTGGTGCATGTTTTGGATATTGTTAGTTCTAAAATAAATAGGTTGTGTTAAAGGAATTCATTGCCTTCAGGCAATGCACAAAGTCACCTGATGCGGTTCTTACTGAAGTAGTGTTTCTTGACCAAGATAATTGTTGATCTAGGTACATTATTTTAGTTGATCAAGTATTTAAAGTGTCTTTTATTTCTTTTGCTTCCCATCACTTTTTGTTGTGTCTTCGTTTGTCTTACTCTCATGTCCTTCATTCGGATATGGGTAAGTTTAGAGTATGTGAAGGTTATGTATGTCAACTTGTGGAAAACATAGGGAAAAAGGGTAGTTTTTAGACGTTCTTAAGTCTGAGGTCAATCTTTGCAACTTTTTTTTGCAAAGATATTGAATAGGATATCCTATTCTGAGTCTGTTGGTTCTTGTATTTTCTGCAAGTATTTATGTTATGTGTATTGTTTTCGAGTTATGAACACAAACTTTATATTGTGCTCTAAGTTATCCAATATAGAGGTATGGTTCTCTATGTCTGTAAATGGATAGTTCAAGTGTTTGTTTCTATTAGTGAGTTTCCTCTTGTGCTATCTCTGAAGAGCAACTTTTAAGGGAGAGGAAATTTGTGTTCTATGTGGGGTCCTTAAAAGAGATAGAACATTGGAGTTGGACCTGCAAGAAAGATGTCATAGTATGATGTTTCAACATCATAAAAGAAGAATGAAGACTGTCACTTGTAAAGTTTGAAATATCATAAACAGTGACTATTGAAGACTTCTAAATTGCTGCTACTGGATTAAATTGTTTAAATCCTTGTATACTTAATTATGTTTTTGTAATACAAAGGTTATGTAAATTAGTTTTAGCCAAAATAAGCCAAAGGGGGAGATTCTTGATTCTCTATATTTAGGATTGGCTTTATGTTTGGTAAAACTAATTTAACAATAATAGGTTAAATAGGATTTATAACTTGTAAGGATAAAACTGGTTGAAGTTCTATTTAATGGAGAAACATGTTGTGTTGAAATGTTTCAACATCAGGAACAACATTTCATATGGGATGTCGAGATATCGAGACACGGGACATCACCTTCTGAGAATTGTTAAGCTTATACAGTTCTATTTTAATTAGGCGAGAATATTACAGGAATATTATGCATCTTATGCGTGACTTTGAAGGCATATGTGAAGGTCCAAGAGCTAAGGAGAGCGATCATCAAGGACCTTGATTATAGTAGAAGTTATTTTCTTGTTTATCTCGTAGAAAGTTTATTCTGGGAAGTTTGTTACAACTTATGTTGTTATTTTAAGGCCTAAATCTAGTTGGGTAATATGTTATAAATAGCGGTTGTAACCTAGTTTTAGGAAGCTAGCGGTTTTAGAAAGATGTAGTCTTTAGGGTTACACATGTAAGTGAAACACCCAGTTATGGAATGGTCAGCGATTTGTACCTTGAAGTCTATATGCAAGAGGGTGATTTTACTCACTCGAAGTGAAGCAATGAGTGTGGTTGTGTCATGGAAGAAGTTGTGAAGCAATTTCAAGTTTGGTTTGTGTCACTTGGTGACTAGTTTATATTGTGTTTGAAGTGTGGTATCTTGTTGTTTTAGTTGTGTTAGAGTGAGGTATACCCAAAGTGATTGCGTTAGGAAAGCAGTTGATCACGATTCTTGATGTGATAGTAGATGATAGACATCATTGAGGTGATTGGAAGTGAGCGGAGGTTCTCATATCTAAGTCTGGTATCTTAGGTAGAAAGGTCATTGGGTAGTCTAATTAAGTGAGGGTGTAAGCGGTGGTTTTCTCAAGTGTCTGCGATAGTGAACTTCATTCATGGCTTGGTATGCTCCCAGATGTAGGTTGGTTAGAACGGAACTAGGTTAACAATTCCTTGTGTTCTTTTGTTTCCTGCTGTTTAATTGTAACTCTACCTTGTCTATTTAGTAATGTCAGATCAGATGTCACGACATCTGAGTGTAGAACAATTTCAATTGGTATCAAAGTAGGCATCTTATGCATTTCTAGATGAGATTTATGGAGGACACTTTACGGTTGTGCACAGGTAGAAGATTATTTGAACAAGGAGCGTTCATATTGTATGGTCTCTAAAAGTGGAGGATGGACATATTTGTGGATTGTTTGAACAGGGTGTTCATATTGTATGGTCCTAGAAGTGGATGATCGACTATTTATGGAGAACTAGACCACACTGGTGTGAGTACGGTGAGCGACTTTGAGAATTTTGTATACATAAATGTGCGGATAGCAAGAGTCGCCACCGACTTTTCTTTTATCAATTAAGGGAAGGTAAAAGTACGAGAAAAAGACCTTCGTTAGATTAGAGTAAGGAGAAGGTTATGAAAAGTGAAGGTATTAGCACCCGTTTCCATCCGTAGTTATCTACGGACTCTTAGTTACTCTTAGATCACTTTTGAATATTTGTGCTTTACGTGTGTTTGACAAAATGTTTTGAAAAGGCGCTTTTAATTTGTAATGATTCATGTAGGAATGTATACAAAGTGTTCGGAAATGTTTTGTTTTGAAAAGAGTTTGAAGTTGACAAAGGTGTGAGGTGTGAAAAGTATTTGATTTGAGCAAGAAACTAAAGTCTTATTACCTACTCGAGTTGGTCGTTTTATTATTTTACGTTCCTTTGGAATAGCGCTATCCATATCATTAGTTGGTAGGTAACCTATTAGTTGGATGTAAGTGGGACATTCGAAGGGACATATGGTCATAGAAGGCAACTTGTAGGAAGTATCCTATCACATTCGAAGGGACTATCATCATTTTCGTAGGCGGCAATCGACGGTCAAGATCATGTATTCGTAGGAGACATCGTGGGTCTATGATCTTTGTATCGAAGGGACTATGATGATTTGTTTTGAAAACAGCGGTGCTAGAATACCTCTACGTTCGAGGACTTGACCATTTGAATTCGCAAAGCAGCGAGAGAATTACCTAAGGGGTGCATGTGAAAAGAGTGTGTTGATTTCAGATATGTTTATCTTGAATTTATAAGTGATCTATGTCCGATTTTTAATCTTGCCATACACGCCTAATTACTAGCGGTTTATAGGTGCGAAATTAAATTGAGGAAAGTAAAGTGCGGAAAGATTAATCCTACGCTATTACATGGCTTTGGGAAGATACATAATTGAAAGTGCGGAAAATAAAGTCTAATTAAACTATTACATCCCATAAACAATTACATAATTGAAAAAGAAAAGCGATAAAAATTGTCAAAGCGGTATAACTTTGTGAAAAGATGCGAAATTGGAGCGGAAGAAAATTGCATAAGAGGAAAATGTTAGTAAAAATAAGCATTTTAAATGAGAAACTTTTTGTGTTAGTGATGACATTAATATGATAAAATAATTTTAGGGTAATTTTGGAATTGATTTGATAATTTAAAAACAATTAAAAGCCATTTAAGCGATTAATTAGCAATTAAATTAAATATGCAAAAATAATAATTTTAATTTTAAAAATTAAATAAGCATTTTCGATGGTATGGAAAAAATAAATATTTTTGGTGTTTTTAAATGCATGATAAAAATATAGAAGATAAAATAAAATGCATGGAAAATATTAAAGAAAAATATGAAAATATGAAAATATATATTAGTTTGTAAAGAAGCAAAAATAAATGGTCTGAGATCGAACAGTGACCTCTTGGATGAAAACAACCCTTACCACTAGACCAAAGCGCATTTGGTGTTATGAAATTGAAGCGGAGGCGTTTTATCTGGTCGATTTGGAAACCAGAACACTGTGAAGATCTTCATCTTCTCCATTTGAATTCTTGAAAAGTTAGCGTCGGCTTCCTTAGACGATATGACTCATGCAATTTCCAAAATCTCATACAAGTAATATAAATGAATTGTGAGTACATGAATCGATTGCAAATAACATTCTAAACACGATGGTGGTGGTCTTTTGGTCCAATTTAACGTTTAAAACCCCAATTTGGTTGAAAACCCTAATCATGATAATTCGTGTTTCAGGCCATGGAAATGCAATTAAATCATCCAGAAAGTTTCCAAGTTTCGTTCTAAACACAAAACAAACAACAAAACATGTTAAAAATGCATGAGAATTGAAAATCAATTTTGGAAAAAGTTTGACAAACCGAATTCTGGATTTCTCGATTTTTGATGGTTTTGAGGTTTGTAAAGGTCTGGATGGATTCTAAAGACTCCAAGGAGTGTGATGGAATGCTTAAAATCGACTGAAACAAGCTAGAACCAAGGCTAGTGACTTGTAGTGCAGTTTTTGAGTTTAGGTTAGGGTTCTTGAGGCAATTTTACATTCTTTCTTGTGTGATATGCATTGTATATTTATAATGGATGAAAATTGAGCTGATTTGAGGAACAAATAATCATCAATCAATGCAAAGATTATTTGATTTTGTACAAAATCAAATCTTATCTTTTTTGATCAATTTTCATCAATTCCTTGCCAAATCAAAACCAATTTCGAAATTGACTTTTAGTTGCTTGGACCTCAAGGATGAGAGAAAAAATCAATTAGCATTTAATTTTGATTTTATACCTTATTTTTAATTTAATTTGTATTTAAATGAATAAAATCCAAATTAAATAGAAAAATAAAGCTAAAATTAAATGGCATTGGGCTTGGATGTTCCAAATTGTCTAAGGAACAAGTTTGAATGAAGAAAACTAGGCCCATTGCAAAATTTTGGATTTTCACAAGTATTTCTCTTTGTGCACTTCTTCAAAATGCCAACTTGTGCAAGGTGTAATTTGCTCAATTTTCCACATTTTTGAGTGTTCTTGGACTTTTAAGAAAGCTCTCTAACCAACCTATTTGGTTTCATCTCAATTGGAGTTTCCATGCTCAATAAATCTTCAAAACAAAAGTTGACTTTTGTTGACTTTGAAAAAGGACACATAATGTTTTGATCCATACCTTCCAAATGAAGCATTTTTGAACATTCTTGTGAGACATGAAGTTGTAGAGAATTGAATTTCCTTGAAATGAGAGGTGGTGGAAAACTTTACGAGAAAGTATGAAGAAGTTATTGTCGATCAAAGTTCGATTGACTTTTCCTTTGAAAAACCCTAATTTGGAAAGTTTGACTTTTGAGCAAATCTTGAGTTTTCTTGATGAATCATGGTCAAAATGAGGATGTTGACCAAAATCGGGAAGTTTGTTGTATGTTGACCACAGTTGGCTTTTGCCAATCAACTAATTTTCAACCATCTAAGCAATTGCACGAAACTTGACTTGTGAGGCTTGAAACTTGACATGGAGAATATTTGAAGCATATGAGGAGGCATGATGACCATTGGAGATGTTGGAAGTCCATCGGATCATGGATTGCCAAACCCTAGTTTGGGTTGATATTCTAGGAGGGTTTATCGATCGACCTTGAGGAATCCTTAGTATGGATGTATGAAATGTCTTGAAGTAGGAGGGAAAATTTTGGGGTATGGCGGTTGCCCTGTTCAATCTTCTTGTGCGGAAGGGCTAGATTGTATGCTCACCTTTTGTGACACAGGTGAAGATGATTGAACACTCAGTACACGAAAATTTGCACTTCGGTGATGGATGATGGCGGGAATGGGCTTCGGATGCCATTTGGAGACTTATTTGGGAATGAGTAAATGCAGCTAGACTCGGGATTGTTGTTTGAATAGGAGAACCGGCGGAGATGGGCTTAAGATGCCATCTGGAAAGATCGATCTTTGGGGGTGAGCCGTACACTAGGCTCGATGAATGTTTGGAAGTGAAAGGAGCATGAAGATGGGCTTAAGATGCCATCTAGAGGGAGTCGTGCACTAGACTTCGTGCTCATTTTTGATGAAGTTATTGGTTTGTATTGGTTTTAACCAAATATCGGCGATTAAAGTGGAGAAATGTTGACAAGTAGTCGGGATGGGCTTAAGATGCCATCCAAGGCAATAGATAAATACATTAGACTCTGTAGTTGTTGTTGATAATAAGAGAGTGAGAATACATCTTCGTGTTGATTACTACGGGGATAATAGTTGGCAAAATATGGATAGCTTCCTGTTGTGCTTGGGTATTGATCAATGCACATTATCGGAGGATAACATGTGATCGTTCGAGATAATTTTCCAATCGGCGGTATTAATCACGGATCTGTTGTCGGAGGACAACTAGGCGATCGTTCGAGATAATTTTCCCATCGGCGGGCATTAATCTGGACCCGGTTGTGGGAGGACAACTAGGGCGATCGTTGAATAGTTTTCCGTGCGGCTTTGGGCATTAATCACAGACCCGGTTGTTGGAGAACAACTAAGTGATCGTTCAAATAGTTTTCCGTGCGGCTTGGGCATTAATCTGGACTGTTTGTTTGATGATTTTCACTGTTTTTGAAAGAAAAAAAACAAGAAAACTTTGATAGAATATTGTTAGTTTTATGCAAGTATGATGCATGACAATGTTTATGAATGACATATGCATATATTATGGCTACGAGTAATGTATGAATGATAGATGTTGTGGTATTTCAAAACATATCCATCTTGAAGAAGATGTGGATGCTACTTTGGAGATTTCGACTTACATTTGGGGATGAAGCAGATGAAACCACGAGAAGAAAGGTAACTTTGATTCCTCCGATGCACTATCGACCAAGTCTTGAGCCTAGATATTGTTGAGGATGGTAGAGATCGAGAGCCATTTGTTGAGGATCTTGTGCATAGACCACTGTTGGGGAGCATCTAGGGTACTCTCGGGGATCCTCGTGTAGATCTTGGGAGAGTGTTTGAAAAGTTCTTTGGGAGGCCGGGTTAGAAGGATCTGGAGCCCGTCGAAATCTCTGGCTGGGGAATAAAAGATGTAGGTTTCCTCCGATGCACTATCTGACCAAGTTTTGAGTCTGGATATTGCTATTGCCGGGGAAATGATGATTGCTTAGAGATATTCTGCTGGGGATACCTCTGCTAGTGTTACTGCTTGGAGACTGATGTAACATGGTTTAGTTGAGTGAAATCTCTACTCGAGAACTAACGTATACTCCGTTGGGGAGGGTTTGTAATGAGTGATATCTCTGTGGGGATCATGCTCTGCGGGGGAAAAATGTCTTGGTGACTTTCGTCGTCATCTCAATTTCTGGAGCCTGTAGTAATAGATTTTTATTGTCAGATGCATATAATCATTCAAAGCAAACGTTGGACTTTATGCAAGCGACAACGGTGAAAATTGTAAAGAGAAAAACTTGTATTTATTTGAAATGTGGTATGGCCAAGTGGTTTGTACACAAGAAGGTAAAAAGCTATCGGAAACAATCTCGTTAAGTTCAACTATGCTAGTACTCATATATTCACTATCTCATCTCTCCTTTGTCGGTGAAAGTGAGTAGTGATCTTCGCCATTTGAACCTTGAATCTGATAGTAGTGCGGAAGTAGGTGATCACAGGCGAGACATAGTCGTGCGCTTGAATCTAACTTTTGCCTAGACCGCCCTTCGGGTTTTCGGTCTACCGGGATACCCTTTTTTGCCCAAGCCGCATTTTCAGGTTTTCGACTTGCCGGGTGTACATTTTTTTATATATATCCTTAACTTTTGCTCGAACCCTTTTGGTTCACCAGGATGCCCTTATTTTTGCCTAGGCCAGTCGACCTAGCGGGTCTCTTTTATGCGTAGTATTTTTTTACTATGTCTGCGTTCATAGGGTGTGGGAAGTCTTCACCATCCATGGTGCTAAGTATCATAGCTCCGCCGGAAAATATTGTCTTGATTACAAATGGTACCTCATAGGTGGGAGTCCATTTGCCCCTGGGATCACCTTGTGGAAGAATGATGCGCTTGACTACTAGATCACCGACTTGGTAGACTCGGTGCTTGGCCTTCTTGTTAAATGCTCTGATCATCCGTTTCTGATAGATCTGTCCATGGCACATGGATGCGAGTCGTTCTCATCAATCAAGTTAATCGATCAGGCGAGTTTGGATCAATCATCTTAGCCTTACTCGTCTGGAGGACTCGGGTTGAGGTATCTGAACCTCGATGGGTGGGGCCTTCCATACCGTATACAAGAGAAAGGGTTGCCCTGTTGATGTCCGTACTGTAGTGCGATAACCATGAAGAGCAAATGGTAACATCTCATGCCAATCTTTGTAAGTCACTTTCATCTTCTGTATAATCTTCTTAATGTTCTTGTTGCGGCTTCCACAACGCCATTCATCTTAGGCCGATAAGGTAAAGAGTTGTGATGCTTGATCTTGAATTGCGTCGAGTTAGTTGATCATCTTGTTGATATTAGAACCGTTATACTGTGATAATCATTTGAGAGTGCCATACCGACGGATAAGATTATGCTTGACGAATCGAGCCACTACATTCTTGGTAACGGAATCTGAATTTGTCTCTACCCACTTGGTGAAATAGTCAATTTCCACAAGGATGAAACGGTGTTCATTGGAAGCTGTGGGCTTGATTTCTCCAATCATTTCAATGCCCACATTGCAAAAGGCCAAGGAGAAGTTAAAACATTGAGTGCAGGAATGCGTGCACTATCTGCATAAACCTAGCATTTGTGACAAGATCGGCGTGTGATGACAATCGACTTCCATGGTGGACCAATAGTAACTTGTTCTCAAAATCTTCTTAGCCATTGTATGACCCTTGGAGTGGGTACCAAATCATACGTGTAACTCTTCCATGATACGTTCATGTTTTCTAGTCTACGGTAGAAAGCCTAAGTCGTGGTTGTGTTTGTATAAGATGTCGTTCTTGAGGAAGAATTTGAAGCGAATCTCCTCAAGAACTTCTTATCAGCGACGGATGCCTAAGGATATTCACGAGTCTCAAGATACCTTTCACGTCGTAGTACCAAGGTTTCTCTTCTATGTCAAGCTCATAACAATATCTTTGGTTCATCAAACTTCTCAATGATGATGCGGGGCCTCGTTGTCCATCGACCTTGAACATAGATGACATAGTAGTGCTTAGATGCCATAGCGGATTCTCTTCTCGTGGAATGTGATTGAAGGCGATCTCTTCAATGTAGGGGATCAAACTCAAAACATGCTCTCGATATGGAATGAGATTCGGATGCTTCGTATCCCACTCGCCCTTAATCTGACTGATCACTAAAGCTGAGTCTCCATACACTTGCAAAAATTTGATTCTTAAGTCAATAGCAGCTTTAATACCCATGATGCACGCTTCGTATTCGGCCATGTTGTTGGTGTAACTAAAACATAATCTGGCGGTGAAAGGAGTGTGTCTGCCTGTAAGGGATGTAATGATGGCGCCAATGCCATTGCCAAGTGCGTTTGAGGCTCCATCAAAGACCATGGTCCATCGGGGTCCTTGTTCAGGTCCTTCGTCTAGGCCTGGCTCTTCACAATCTGTAACTAGTAAAACATCTTCATCTGGAAATTCGAACTGCATAGACTAATAGTCATCTACGGCTTGATGAGCCAAATGATCGGCTACTACACTTCCTTTGATCGCTTTAGAAGTATCTTTGGATGTGTATTTGGTCAAGATCATTTGCCATCTTGCTATTCTTCAGGAGGTGGTTTCTCAAATATGTATTTTATCGGATCCATCTTAGAAATCCATAAGGTAGTGTGGTCAACATATCTTGTCTTAGTCGTGACGACCAAATAGCTGCAAGTTTTCATTTGTGAGTATCTTGTTTCTGTCGGTAAACTTTTTAAGGTAGTATATTGCATACTCTTTCGACCCGGACTCATCATGTTGCCCCACACACCCCATTGAGTTCTCTAACTTTATTAAGTACATGATAAGAGGTCTTCCTTGATGGCATCGGGATAGGAGGATTACATAGGTATTCCTTGATTTTGTCAAAAGCGATCGGCAATGGTGGTTCCATTCCACTACTTGATCTTTCTTTAGTAACGAAGATTGGCTCACAAGTAGCGATTAAATGTGCAATGAATACGGAAATGAAATTCGATCGGCCCGAAACCTCGACTTCCTTCTCGGTCGGGGTGGCATTTCTTGAATAACTTTAACCTTGGCGGGGTCAACCTCAATACCTTTACTCGACAACAAACCCTAGGAGTTTATCGGATCGACTCAAGGTGCACTTTTGGGATTAAGTCTCAATCGTATTTCTTCAACCTATCAAATAGTTTCCATAAATGATCGAGATGCTCTTCTTACATGCGTGATCGAGCTATCATTTACGTCGATGTGAACCTACTCTCGTGATGAATCATGTCATGAAATAACGTCACCATAGCATCTTGATAAGTGGCGCCAGCGTTCTTTAGTCAAATGGCATGACCTTGTAGCGAGAAAGTGCCCCAATGTAGCAGTAGTCTTCTCCATGTCTTGAGGAGCCATTTTGATCGATTGTAACACGAAACCATCCATGAAGGAAAACCTTATCTTTGGCGGTGTTGTCAACGAACATCAATATGAGGAGTGGAAAATCGTCTTCGAGACTCGCTTTGTTCAAATTTCTATAATCACACATCATACTTTACCATCCTTCTTGGCACGGCACCACATTAGCAACCACTTGTGGATAAAATGTGACTAAAACGGCGTTGAGCCTTCATAACCACGCTTTGATTTTCTCGACATCTCGGGACGCATGCGACAGAACCTTCTTTCTTTGGAAAAAACCTTCTTTTGTCCAATCGATTGTACCACGATATCAATGTCTAAGCGGGCATGTCTTCGTATGACCAAGCAAAAACTTCGATATAGTCTCGTAGCATCTGAACCAATTTTCTTTGACACTTTGTCAAGACCGCTCCTATCTTGATCTCTTTTACATCTTTATCGATTACCCAAATTCACAACCTCAAGCTGGATCTTGTGTGGTTGTATAACTCGTTCTTCTTCTGTAGCAATCGACAAGTTCTCTGCCTTCACAATCTTCCTCACCTTAGTCTTGGCTTGGTAGATCGGATTATCGAAGTCATATTTAATAGCATAACGTTATCATCGAGATTCGGATGATTACGTGTATCACGTGGTGTGTGTAAGAAACACATAGATTTTGAAGGGTGATAAAGTAAAGAAAACAACAATTGAATGCAAAAGTCCAACGATTTTATGGAATGAAAATATGCAAAATGAGATAATAACCCTCACAACGAGCCATGATGCCGGCAAGCACTAGGCTTTAGAGTTTATTGTTCAAAATATAGAAAATACAAGCAAAACAAAAACAAGAGCAATTACTCCTGTCTAAAGGAGATTGGTATAGCGTCTTGATCTTCCAATTCTTTGAGTACATTGTCGGGAGTTGGGAAGATCCATTTCTTGATGTCGAAGTCGATGTCATCATCTTCTATAGAATGGATTCCACTTTGGGCGTCACGGAAAGGAAGTTGGCAACACGTTCGCGGTGTCATTTTCGACCTTTGATGGTGAAGCCTAAACCGGTCTTGTCGGTTGAAAGGAAGATCAGGCTGTCCCAAATAATCTTGTTCCTTCTTCACTGTAGCTTGAGCATCCTTGGTGAGGCCATCTAAGCGGAACTTTAGCAACCGGGAGTGCGGGAGAGTCAACAAGCATGACTGGGTATTGTTTCAAAATCTTGACGAGGAGTCTCAAAGTATTCACCCTCCACCTCGAGGTATCGGAATGGTTGTAGATGATGACCATGTATTCTTCTTCACCACATCTTGTAACAACCTTCCTTTCACGAATACTTGACTTCGATGCGGGGTAGAAATGGCCTTTGCCCATGTATCCAAGGCGTCAGTAGTAGGCAAAATGTGGACGGATGTCCATGACAGAAGAAAGTAGAATCAAAGTGCAGGAACCAACTTTACTTGGAAGAATGAGCTCTCAATCTTGTTCACTTAGAACCATCAAAGCTCTCACAACTATGTCAGGGTTTGAGAACTAATCCTTCAACATCAAGTCGGTCAGCGGTCTTTGGTAGGATGTTCAGCGAGAACCGATCCACCAATGAGACAAGGTAATCTTTGTTGCATTCAGAGCGTGCAAGGCTTTGTTGTGTTTCTTTCAGCATGAGTCAAATCGGTGTCGGAGAAGCCTGGGCCGTTGTTGGAAGCCGGGCTAGCAATACACACTTCAAATTGATCGGTAGTAGTGTCTTATGCACGTGAGCATTCTTGAAACTTCACCAAGGCGTTAGCACCAACCTGAAAGCGAGCAAGCATGGAGATCTTGGGCGGATTTGTCCCAGCTGTTCCAACATTGTAGTCGCTCTTCTTGATAATCTTTAGAATTTCCTCCATTTCTCGTTTGGAGTGTCTTGACAACTTCCTTTGGTATACATTTGAAGCGGGATGAGTCCTTTGGTTCTTTCCCTACAACGGAATGGATTGAATAAATGGAATCTGTTGAGTTGCGATGTCTTTGGAGGAGAGATATCGGAGAGAATACGCTTCGGTTTGGTCACCTTACTTGATCCGGTGATGTTGTCAATGTCGGGAATGGTTCATCACATCAAGATCTTCAATGGTTAGAAGGGTCTTGCTTGGCCATGATAGTAAACATCGACTCCATAATTCAAGGAATAGCTTTGTTGAGGAACATGGGACTGGTCAGGTAATAATGAGAGGTGCCACTCTGGGCACGGAATCGATGGGAAATCCTTATAGTGTTAATATCGGCATAGTCCTACAGAAATCGTCACCCCATCCGGTTGCTTTAACATCTTCAATAGGAATTTTGTAGCTCTCGAGCAGTATATTTCACATGTAATCAAACTTTCACTTGGCTTCCCAAGGTATCCCATGCGGGCAGTACAGCTTCATTCACATCTTGATCTTGGTTTCTAGACATGTCTTCACACTCCATAGGTGGTTTCGGGAATAGTATCTCACGGTTATCCATCATGCCTTGAACACGTCTTCTGACCAAAGCACAACCATCGGTGCGAGATGGGCTAACGACAATTCTCGGGCATCTGGATTGACACCGGCTTAGCAAATTCTTCTTAACGATCATGGAGGAATGGTCAGTCATCTATGTCAAAATATAAGTATCCTCACCAATATTGGAACTTTTGTCATGGTTGAAGCATAGGCGCGTTGATCACATTAGTCTCAAGGAGGGTCAAGCTCAATCTGTAAGCTTCATCATATCTTGAATCTTGTTCTTGAGCCCAGGGTTTATCGAGTGTCGTGCCACAGGCTATTGGAGTGGTAAGCACACTTAGCATTAGGATTGTATCTCGGAGAAAGTGTTGACACTCACGAGGAGGATCCTTCAAAATGTTTACTTTCAACATGTGTTGCAAGGCTTGCAACAATGGCATATTGATCTTAAATGGCCATCTTGGCGGTGACGTTTGGCTCTGGCGCATTGTCTCGTTAAGGTTATCTTGATGTAGGATTGGAGATCACAATAGCCCCTACAGTTGAAACGCATGCGGTCTTGGATCGACTTTTCGACCATACACGTATGGTTCTTTACCACCAAGATCTCTTGTGACATTTGATGATGACTCTAGATCTTCCACTTTGGTACCATTCAATCGCTCTCTGTCAATATCGGCTCGGTGAATCCGGTGAAGAGTTTCCAATCAGATGATTGAAAAATGGACCTGTCAGTGTTCCCATAAACATATCAACCAACTCCCTATTGGACAAGGGTGGTTGAACTCTGCCTGCTAGGTCTCTCCATTTTTGAGCATACTCCTTAAACTTCTCATCTCGACCCATAGACATGCTTTGTAGTTGCATCAGGTGGGCGTTAATTGAACATGTACTCATATTGTATGTAGAAAGCATCTGCCAAATCACTCCAAGTACGGATACGGTCATTCTCTAGCTGATAGTACCATTCCAATTGAGTTCCGGACAAACTCACTTGAAAATAATGCATCCACAACTTTCTGTCATCAATGTGGGGTTGATCTTACGAACATAGGACTTGGATGTAGCCGGACAAGAAATGCCATCATACTTGGCAAAAGTTGGAACTTTGAACTTGGGAGGAATCACACACGGGAACAAGACTGAGATCATCAAAATTCGTACGACATCTTGATTTTCCAGCATTCAACGGTCTTCAAGCTACTTGTACTTGTCATCTTCATCAGTCTTGGTCATGATCATAGTGATCTTCTCTGTCCTTCTCGAGCTCATGTTGGCTGCCTTCTTCATTGCCTTGACACTCCCTCGGTCTTGACACTTTAAAGGAGCTCTATCCATTAACCACTTTAGGACCACCTTTGTAGCGTCTACCCATGTTGAGAACACAACAACCTTCTTCTACATTGATGAGCTTCTTGAATCTTCTTGGCCTTGGACCAAGCTAGTGAACATCTCACAGGCCCAGGCATTACGGGCAGGAGATCTTTGTTGTTCAAGAGCCATTACGCTAAAATAAATAGCGAGGAAAACCAATCTTCAATGTACATTATGAGATGTTATGCCATGATGTCGATGTTTATCACGGATCAATACAATGTTTTCAAGGATCTTAAAGATTTAAATTTGTTAAACAAATACGAACAAACATTTATTAGTTCTCTTTATTCTTTTTCTTTTTAAGTACAAAGATAGTTCAAAACAATAAAAACATAAAATCTTAGAGCTCTAAGTCTCCCGTAAGGCGCTTCCTCTTGGTGTCGAGGTAGGCGTTGATGTTTAAGCTCCTCGTGAAGTAGCCGTCAACTCTAGCACTTTCTTCTCACTTGCATAACCTGAGCTTGAATGTATCCTTTCTTCTTTAAGCTGAATCTAGGATCTCTTCAAGTCTAAAATCGGTAGGCATGTCGGGATGGAGAGCGATTATAAGATCGTCACCTATAACAACGAGTTCCATAATTCTTGGTAGAAACAGTATGAATGGCATCATGAGGTTTTGAGCTCTGCTTCGCACCCATTTGAGGTAAGGTTCCCAAGGAATGAGTTTGATGCCCCAAAGTCTTGATATCGAGTCTTCTTTACCATGCCCAGCGTGTATGAACCTCGTCGGTGATTACGGAGATCGTGATTGTAGTCGAACACAACATCTTGGAGAGCATATCATGTGGACCATCTCTTGAGCCAAACCAAGCTGCGTAGAGCTAGAAGGGTTGTAGTAATACCTCCCTTATACCAAGGAGTGGTACATTAGAATTCTCACAATGCTCAATGAATGTGAAGTCCTTTTGAGAAAAGATTCCATGAGATATCTGAATGAGAGTGACATTAGTCTTTGAGACCACTTCATCCTTTGTTCATTCTTAAAAGCGATGGAGGAAGGTGCACGAAATAAACCACACAGAAAGTAGCGGTATGCAACACATGAGAGTTCCTTGTCTTTTGATAATGCGAGTGTGGAGATAATGTAGGATATCTCCAAGTAAGGTAGAAGCATGGATTGCGGGTGAAATAACTTGATAGCATTGACATCTATGAATTGATCAGTTAGGAAATAAACCAAACCATACATTAGCAAGGCCACAATGTCTTGAATGCATGGAAACTCATAACTTTGAGGAACTCTCGGGCTTTCTTAATTAAGAACTTAAGTGAACCCTTAACTCCGCTTCTTGTTTCAATTGGCGATATCGGCGCTTAAGATGTAAGGCGGATGCAATGTCTTCGTGCCAGAACCTTTTCTAAACCGGTGAATGGCATTTGGTCAAAATAGGTACCCCAGTAGCAGAGAACTCTTCAAGGTAGGAACTAGCGATAATGCAGAATGTAAAGCAATGGTGTTTGGATCGAAGGCGGAATAAGGCGTGCATCATATCTTCTTCAAAGAGCTAACCAAGTCGAGTAAATAACCATGTATTTTGATGAGCTGGGCATGATCGGGAATCTACGAAACCAATTCTTTGGTGAGAAGGTATACCCATGAAGTTGATTCGGATAGTCTTTCTAGAAGCCATAATCCTACAAAACAAAGCAAAGATAAATCCCTAGGTCCTTGAAATAGTTAGAGATGATATGCAATGTTATGATGTCATGATGTCATGTTTGCACACACAAACAATTCACACAATGAGCCTAGGTTTAAGGCTTGCATGAGGTATAGGTACCCACCAAAGTTTGAGTTGGTTCATCATGTCTATAATAGTAACGGGTTCTAGGAATCTCACATCATTGATCTTTCTCTTAGGCGTTTATTTCAATACGACTAGTAGTCGGTCAGAAAATATCCCAGTCGAGTCTTAATGGCGTAGCATCGGTATCAACCAACCTCGGTCTACACCAAAGCCATCTCTCTACCTTCTAATGGCCAAGATGGGTCAATTAAGGTTCTAAAAGTTTAGTTAGTGCTTGATGACACCCACGAGAGCCAAATACTATCCTCGACTTGGAATGAAGTATCGGGACATCCAAGTGTCACACTAACGTAGCCATCATGTTGACGTTTCATGCTCGTCTAGCGATCGCGACGATTGTTACTACTTACCTAAAGGAAACCGGATCGGTGTAGGATCCCCACAAATATAATACCCAAGCAACCCTTAAAGATAAAGCAAGCAAGTCAAGCAGAATGCAATAAAGGTGAGAAATCCCTAAGGCATTCTCTCTTTAGTGTCTCCCAAAGCAATCGCGATTCTGTGTCTGATTTGCTAATTTTGTATCGCAAATGTGCGGATAGCGAGTCGCCACCGACTTTTCTTTTATCTAATTAAGGGAAGGTAAAGAAATCAGAAAAAGACCTTCGTTAGATTACGAGTAAGGAGAGGTTATGAAAAGGAAGTATTAGCACTCCTTTCCATCCGTAGTTATCTACGGACTCTTAGTTGCTCTTAGATCACTTTTGAAAATTTGTGCTTGTGTGTTTGACAAAAATGTTTTGAAAAGGCCGCTTTGACTTTGTAATGATTCATGTAGGAATGTATACAAAGTGTTCGGAAATATTTTGTTTTGAAAAGAGTTTGAACTTTGACAAAAGTGTGAGGTGTGAAAAGTATTTGATTTGAGCAAGCAACTAAAGTCTTATTACCTACTAAAGATTGGTGTTTCGTATTATTTCGTTCCTTTGGAATAGCGTTATCCATACCATTGGTTGGTAGGTAACCTATTCGTTGGATGTGGGGACATTGAAGGGACATCGTATGGTCATAGAAGGCAACTTGGGAAGTATCTAACACGTTAAGTCTCATCATTTTACGTGGCGGCAATCGAGGTCAGATCATGTATTCGTGGCGACATCGTGGGTCTATGATCTTTGTATCGAAGGGACTATGATGATTTGTTTTGAAACAGCGTTTACATCTCGTTCGGGACTTGACCATTTGAATTCGCAAAAGCGAGAGAATTACCTAAAGTTGCATATGTGAAAGAGTGTGTTGATTTGGATATGTTTATCTTGAAGTTATAAGTGATCTAAGTCGATTTTAATCTTGCCATACGCTAATTACTAGCAGTTTATAGAAGTGCAGAAATTAAGTGCGGAAAGTAAAGTCTTGGAAAGATAAATCCTACGCTATTACATGGCTTTGGGGCGAGATACATAATTGAAAGTGCGGAAATAAAATTCTAATTAAACTATTACATCCATAGGCAATTACATAATTGAAAAAAAGCGATAAAAATTGTCAGAAGCGGTATAACACATGAAAAGATCAAAATCGGAAAAGCGGAAGAAAATTGCATAAGAGGAAAATGTTAGTAAAAATAAGCATTTTAAATGAGAAAAAGTTTGTGTTAATGACATTAATATGACAAAATAATTTTGGTAATTTTGGAATTGATTTGATAATTTAAAACAATTAAAAGCCATTTAAGCGATTAATTAGCAATTAAATTAAATATGCATGCAAAAATAATAATTTTAATTTTAAAATTAAATAACATTTTCTGATGAGTATGCAAAAATAAATATTTTGGTGTTTTAAATGCATGATAAAAATATAGAATAAAATAAAATGCATGGAAAATATTAAAGAAAAATATAGAAATATGAAAATATATGTTAGTTTGTAAAAAGTAAAAATAAATGGTCCTTCGAGGATCGAACGGTGACCTCTTGGATGAAAACACGCGCCCACTGCCCACTAGACCAAAGCGCATTTGGTGTTATGAAATTGAAGCGAGCATTTTATCTGATTCGATTTACGGAAACCAGAACATCACGAGATCTTCATCTTCTCCATTTGAATTTTGAAAAGTTAGCGTCGGCTTCCTTCGGCCTTCTGACCCTAATTTCAAAATCTCATACAAGTAATATAAATGGTGTGAGTACATGAATCGATTGCAAATAACATTCTAAACACGATGGTGGTGGTCTTTTGGTCAATTTAACCGATTTAAAACTAATTTGGTTGAAAACCTAATCATGATAATTAAGTGTTTAAGGCCAAATGCAATTAAATCATCGAGAAAGTTTCAAGTTTCGATTCTAAACACAAAACAAACAACAAAACATGTTAAAAATGCATGAAAATCGATTTTTGGAAAAAGTTTGACAAACGATTAAGTTTCTCAATTCTTGATGGTTTTGAGTTTGTAAAAGTGGATGGATTCTAAAGACTCCAAGGAGTGTGATGGAATGCTTAAAATCATTTGAAACAAGCTAGAACCAAGGCTGCTAGTGACTTGTAGTGCAGTTTTTGAGTTTAGGTTAGGGTTCTTGAGGCAATTTTTATGTTCTTTCTTGTGTGATATGCATTGTATATTTATAATGGATGAAAATTGAAATTTGAGAACAAATAATCATCAATCAATGCAAAGATTATTTGATTTTGTACAAAAATCAAATCTTATCTTTTGATCAATTTTCATCAATTCCTTGCCAAATCAAAACCAATTTGAAATTGACTTTTAGGGTTGCTTGGACCTCGAGGATGAGAGAAAAAAATCAATTTGCATTTAATTTTGGTTTTATACCTTATTTTGTATTTAAATGAATAAAATCAAATTAAATAGAAAAATAAAGCTAAAATTTGTGCATTGGACTTGGATGTTCCAAATTGTCTAAGGAACAAGTTTGAATGAAGCAAAACTAGGCCCATTTGCAAAATTTTGGATTTTCTAAGTATTTCTCTTTAGCACTTCTTCAAAATGCTGACTTGTGCAAGGTGTAATTTGCTCAATTTTCCACATTTTGAGTGTTCTTGGACTTTTAAAGCTCTAAGCGTCCTCTAACCAACCTATTTAGTTTCATCTCAATTGGAGTTCCATGCTCAATAAATCTTCAAAATAGAAAGTTGACTTTTGTTGACTTTGAAAAGGACTGTAATGTTTTGATCCATACCTTCCAAATGAAGCATTTTTGAACATTCTTGTGAGACATGAAGTTGTAGAGGGTGAATTTCCTTCAAAATGAGAGATGGTGGAAAAATTTACGAGTATGAAGAAGTTATGCTCGGTCAAAGTTCGATTGACTTTTCGAAAAACCTAATTTGGAAAGTTTGACTTTTGGAAATCTTGAGTTTTCTTGATGAATCATGATCAACCCTTGATCAAATGATGAATGTAACTTCAAAATGAGGATGTTGACCAAAATCGGGAAGTTTGGTGTATGTTGACCAGTTGACTTTTGCCCAATCTGTTGATTATCGACCATCGAAGCGATTGCACGAGAAACTTGACTTGAGGCTTGAAACTTGACATGGAATCTTTCAAGCATATGAGGAGGCATGATGACCATTGGAGATGTTGGAAGTCCATACGGATGCATGGTTGCCAAATCCTAGTTTGGGTTGATTATGCAGGAGGGTTTGTCGATGAACCCTTGAGAATCCTTAGTATGGATGTATAAATGTCTTGAGAAGTAGGAGGGAAAATTTTGGGGTATGACGGTGGCAAGAACTTGTACCTTCTTGAAGAAAGAAGATAAAGATCTTGGAACAAGAAAGTTAAATTCAAAAACTTCATGCGGGAGTGAAGATTTTGGATTGAATTATTAATCTATATTAAACACGAGATGAAATTGTCAAAACTAAATAGAGGTGAAGGCATTTATAAGGTAAATTATATGCTTTGTGTTTCCATATTGGTTGGGTTATTGTATGGTTGATTTATTTTCAAATCCATGTGTTATTCTTACAAGTGAATTACGAATAACATTATGTACATTTTATTGAAGTATGGCTATATTACGCTACATAGCCTCGATACAACCTAAAGTGAAATAAGGATCCTAGGTTATTTTTATTCAATAGAATATTAGGTTCTTATAACCTATTAAAGTGTCAACGATACTTGAGTTTTCTCGATTACACTCATCAAGACATTTAGTAATAGAGTTGATGAGTATCAATTCATCAATGATTCTCATATACATACGCAAGTTAAAACCTTGAATATTAGCAAGGATGATGAGTTCAGGAGATGGAATCGATGTTCTATAGGATGTTAGAACTTTACTCTTTGGTATCGACTACCGGTTGAAAAGCAGATATTACGGGTGCTAACAAATGTATGTGAGTACATATTTAAGAACCTTCTCTACGATCGAAGAGGATACATCAACATTAGTTGACGGGCGAGGATCAATAGGTTATTATACTCCAGTTGTCGATTTTGTTTCGACCCTAAACATGGAATTGTCAAATTAAAGCTCAGCGCAAGTAAGAAGACTCATAGTACTTCCTTTAGTCCTTTATGTGTTATCAAAAGATAATTATATCTGGTACATTCTTTTTTCAAAGGAACCCGAGATATGTGGAGAGTTATTCATGACCATACTTGGTTTTGGAGTTGAATATTGTATCTCGACCACGGTGAAATATGATCATGATATTGAATACTAAATATTATCCTTAAAGGAGTATTCGATAAGAATCAATGAACTCAAAGTGCGTGAAGAATACGAAAATATATATATATATATATATATATATATATATATATATTCCATAATCAAGTTTGTTCGAAACCTAGCAGGAATCTCTCTACAAGTAAAGACTATATCCATCATCTCAAAATCGGAATGAGTCACGAGAAGAAAGCTTATTGAGGCGTGGATCATATTTTCCTTAATATATAAAATGTTTGGATGTAAAGGCGATAGTTCGATTGCTTCTTGTGTTCCCCCCAAGTGTTGTGAATAAGGAATTATGGATGTAACCCCCAAAATCATAATGGATGATGTTGTATCAGATGTCAAAACATCATCTTAAAGTCTTTAATTATTGAAAGTTGTATTGTTGCCAGGAAGTAAATATAAGTGTGAAGATGTAATCAGTCAGGATGATCTAGTGTGAGTAGTTAATTTTAACTGACTAATTGGAGGTACTTAGACGAGAGACTAAGTACTTATTAGATGTGCAGCCTAAATGCAAAATTCATGAACTCTGTCGGGAGCTGAGTATCTATATGAAGAATTCATGGCCTAGTGTGGACTAAAGTTCACTATTATCTTCACAAGTCAAGGATGCGTGGCAATGTTATTTGGTGATTATTTGATGAGCTGATTCAACTAAGGAGATGCATCGAGATCTTTGTCAAATATCTTGATAGGAGCTGGATATTTGTGATAAATATGGAAATATGAATCAAGAAAGAGACAAAGAATGTGATGTATAGAAGAATGTTCTACATGTAGTTGTAACATCACAATTGTTGAAGACACGAGAGATTGAAGAAGATGATAAGGTCCGGACTTATCTCTTGAAGACTTATAATTAGTTATACACATAATTAACAAAGAGTTTCTTCATTACAAGTTATAAGTGTGTCAGATCTTGTGAAACAAGAAAACTAGGATTCTAATTTGGAAGCTGGAAAATTTCAAATAAAGAATACTTCAGTATTATGAGACCAACATCAAATATGTCCTTATTTTGTGCATCTCAAGGAGTAAGGGGTATTGAGATCAGCAAAGACAATGTAATTATGCTTCAATCATATGGAAAGTTTTTAAGACAAATCTTTTCAAGCGGAGAAGAACAATGTCGAACAATCGAGGACATATCTCAAGACATGTATTATCCTTAAAGAACAACAAGGATAGTTCTTAAACTTTTCATCTAAGACATGTATTGATGGTGTGTATCACGATGTTTGACTTAGAAGCATGTTTTGGAAATTGTCATTTCAAAATAAATAGGTTATAATAAAAGGCATTATTGCCTTCATCCGATCTGTGAATTCACTATTTGTGGTTCTTATTGAAATAGTGTTTTAACCAAGACAATTGTTACTGATAGGTTCATTATTTTAGTTGCCACACAGTATTTAGAGTCTTTTGTTTCTTTTCTTCCCTTCACTTTGTTGTGTCTTGGTTTGTCTTACTCTCATGTCCTTCATTCGGATATGGGTGAAGTTTAGAATATGTGAAGAAGGAGTTATGTTTCATCAGCAATGTGGCTTTTGAGACGTTCTTAAAGTTTGAGGTCAATCTTTGAAACTTT